>PKMM01011643.1:243365-282396 GCA_002933915.1 Eutrema heterophyllum
CGGAAATTACCGACGGAATTACGGCCGTCGGAAATTCCGTCGGAAAACACCCTGTTTTCTTGTAGTGTTTTAACGTAGAATCAAAGATGAATGGATACATATATATATATATGTATATATATATATATATATATATAGATAAAATCATACCCCAAAAATAATATGGTTAAGCAATACGAGTATCCTTTATCGACATCATGAAACCTAATTATTAGTGACGTACTTTTGAATTTGATTAGAGCGTTGGATCTTACGATAAATTGAACAGTTCTTTTATTTTTATTTCATTCTAGGTCAAGGAGTTTTGAAATTTAAATTTTGCTTAAATCCTTCTCAAATGGATTTGAACTATGGATCTTAGAAAACACAACCCTTGGAAGGTCCTAGAAAGAACCACTAAACCAAAACCAAAAGCCACTTGATTAAATTGAACAAAATTTCGTAATATTTTTAAAAATTAATAAAGAATGTCGAATCGACATTTTATAAGTTTTGCGGTAACATATTCTATAATTAGATTGAACATGTACTTTTTAAAAAAAGTTAATTTTGGATCTTAAAATCATGTTATCAAAAACTAACTTATAAAATGTCGATTATTTAAAATGTTAAATGTAACTTTGTATTTATTTTTGATCTTGATATGGATATCCACATCCTGTTTTTTGGAGGAAAATATGAAATCCGCATATCCGAAAGCTATAAATCTAATTCTGATTACTGGCGGCACAAATTCAAATACATATATTTTAAAAATTTATAATAACCAGAACCATTCCATCTCTAATTGAAGAAAATCTAAACTTTTTACGCCGGTGGAGTATTTACAAGAGGTATTGCGTGAAAAATAGACAGAGGATGTAATATTATTTCATACTCTCTCCGTTTCATGTTAAATTTCATGTTAAATGTTGTTTTAGAATTTAAAATTTTGTTCATTTTTAAATGTCCTTTTATATTTTCAATGTTGATATTTTATATTTTTTTCATTTTTATCCATATTTCCTTATCTTATCAATTAATGAAATCATCTTATATAATGCATTAATTAGGGATAAATGAAATTTTTTAAAACGACATTTATAATGGAAAGGATGAAATACATTTTAATGTTTTTTTTTTACACAGACATGCGTTGTTCCATATTATTTTCCGGTATACAATAACTTTCACAATTTGATGAGGATAATATCTTAAATAAACAAACTATTTAAAATAGTCTTTGTTTAAGGGATTTTTGTCCTTTCAGGGATAAGTCTCCTACAAAACATGTAAAGACGTAAATGTCCAAAAAACATGGGGGTGTTTTCCGATGGCTATTCGACGCCCAAGTAATAAAACGTACAAAGAAAGACCATTGAGCAGTGTTTTTAAAACCGGACCGGACCGGCGGTCCGACCGGGTTGAACCACGAACCGGAAGCATGCCCGGGTTGGGTTGACTACGAAATCCAAGAGTAGTTGGACCGGTTAAAAAACCGGATTAGACCGCAAAAAAACCGGAAATCGGTGACCCATCGAACCGTATCAAATCGGGTTCAATTATAAAAAAACTTAAAACATGTTTTTTTTGTATTTAGTTCTTACGCTTTAAACCAATATTTGATATTTTTAATTATTTTATCTTTTTAAAACAGTATAATAGAGTTTCTATTAGATTATAACTTTTAGTCTTTTACGATTCTTTTTTTTCTTTCCGAGTCTCTCTGCGAATCATCGCCGCACATCAATTAAAAGTCAAGGTATTGCATATTATGTTTTTTTAATCATTGCTACTATATTTTATTTCAGTTTTTTTTTAGATTTAAATTATTGATTTTTTTCTCAAATAATATAATTATTGAAGTTTTTATTTAATATTTAATTATTTAGAGGTTATATATGTCGAGTATATATATAATTATTTAAAAAATGTTATCAAACCCAGTCGAACCATATTAACCCATGACCCAAGAGCTTTCCCGGTTCGGTTGCCGGTCCGGTTTTAAAAACATTGCCATGGAGTGGTAAATCAAAGAACGGAAAGAGTGATCGGAAAACGAGATGAAAGAAGATGCCTATCGGGTCCGGAAGAAAGAATGGATCCTCGATGGGCTTTGAAAGGTGGGCTTTTTATAGTAAAGAGAAGAAAAGAAGAGTTTAAGTGAGATCTCCACGGCTTAGGAGCAGTCGTGAATGTGACCGGAGAATGGTCGAAAGTGAGACTGAGAGTCTCGGAAAGAAAAAAGCTAACTGTTTAGAAGTATAAAGCATACGAGTCTCACAACAATCTATAGGAAAGTATGAGAAAAGTGTGAACCCCCTTCTCATTGGAGAAGGGGTGATATTTATAGAGTTTTACCTGATCTGTGTTAGTATGTCGGGTCGAATCCTGGACTATCGGGTTGTTGGGTTGAATATCGAATCCGTTGAATGGGTCTTGTACCCAGTATGCGTCAGACTTCTCACCTATTTTCTTTGGCAGTTTGCGACTGCTACTTGACCAAGCCTTGATGCGTTGCTATCTCTCTCAGTGTACGGCCTTGGAGGCAGAGGATTAGGCGCGGTATGGGCATCTCCCATACCGTTGCTTTTCCCTATGCTCATAGTGTTGCCACTTTCACCTAACATGTGTAAACATAAGACATTAATTGCATGATCTGTAGGTTGCCAGATTACATGATCTGTAGGTTGCCAAAAGCATAGGTATAAGTTTGAACATATTCTGATTGTCGATTGGAGAGAAAATACAAATATTGAAATAGCTATTCCCGCCTAAATGAATCGCGTACCTGGCCCGAATCCCTTGATACTAAGGATCAGGCTGTCGACGCTGTTTGGTCCGGCATGCTCCTTGCTCCCAGTACCTGTGTCGATTACCCTTTTCCGACCTCGACTTCTCCAGTTCACTGATCTTTGGACGAGATAATGAAAGAGTAAACGCTCACTCCTCCTGACCACTCAGTCCCCGGTCTCCTTGTATCTTATAGCGTGGCCTGCACTGTCAGATACTGGGAGCCCGGAGGCAGGTGGCCTTAACCGGGTCTCTTGATTTCGTAAGTTCCAAGGTTCAATGCAAAAAGCATTGGGTGTTTGGGCCAGATTTGATCCGAGGGATCATACCTACAAAATAACCATAAAAGATACGTGGAAACATGTAATTCGTCCACGTTGGAAAGATCGTATTTATCACACGGTCTCCGAGAGAATTTAAAATAATTATAGAAAGCTCTTTTTCACCGTGGCCCAAAAAACAATATGGGCTTAAGCTTAAATATTTGATTAATAAGCTAAGTTATAGTTTGTAGTGGCCCATCAACTGTCCATATTATAAAAACCCTAGTCGCCAAGTCTTGTTCAATCTAAACCGGTCGATTTTATTCTGATCCGATTTGGGTTAACTTTAAATCCTTTATTTGTTTCCCCTTTATAAAGATTGTTATGAAAAGCCAAAAAGCAATCTGAAACACAAGTCATGATGCTAGATTATTACATTCTTTGAAGATCAGTTCTCTCTTTCTCAGGTAAAGAAGTTTCGGATCATGCAATACTTTACTTTCAGTTGACTTTGTTTCCTCATTTTGGTTAATTCCTGTCTGTGTATTCGTGTAGCTTAACCTTAGTTTCATCTGTTCTTGATGATTTGAGAAATTGTCGGAAAAAAATCAAGTCTTGGATTCTAAAAATAAATTCTTTGTGATGTTGAATTCTAAAAATCGAGCCTTTGTGATGATGAATTCTAAAAATCGAGCCTCTTGCTTTTTTCGTTTCTAGATTACCCCATTAGAAGAGAAATTACTTGTGGAAAAGGTAGCAAAAATGGAAGAAGGTGATCGAGAAGTCAAAAAGAGAGTTGCATTTGTGCTGATCGATGGTTTGGGGGACGTATCGATACCGAGGTTAGGCTATAAAACTCCTCTACAAGCAGCAAACATACCTAATCTGGACGCAATTGCATCCGCTGGAATCAATGGTCTAATGGATCCAGTGGAAGTTGGATTGGGATGCGGTAGTGACACGGCTCACCTCTCTCTGATGGGTTATGACCCGAGAGTGTATTACCGAGGACGTGGCGCCTTTGAGTCCATGGGTGCAGGATTAGCAATGTCACCAGGTGATATAGCTTTCAAGGTGTGGTTGAATCTCTCTTCCATCATTTTCTCTTGTACATTCTTTTGTCAATTTATAGGTTTGACATTGTAAAGGTTTTCATTATGCAGTCGAATTTTGCGACGTTGGATGAGAAATCTGGAATCGTTGTTAGTAGGAGAGCTGATCGGCATTTCGAAGAAGAAGGGCCTATACTTTGTGCAGCTCTTGATGGAATGAAGCTTCCATCTTTCCCCGAGTATGAAGTGAGGGTCAGGTGCAAAAGATTTATTATTAAGTCTTTTAAATTAGATATTGGGTTTGGGTTTTGGCTAAAGGGAGTTTTTTTTTGTTTTCTACAGATATGCAACGGAACACAGATGTGGCGTGGTTGTAAAAGGGCCAGGACTTAGTGGGAATATATCTGGAACAGACCCATTGAAGGATAATCGATTGCTTCTTGAAGCTAAACCTTTGGATGAATCAGATGAAGCCAATCACACAGCTAAAGTCGTTAACGAATTATCCAGGGAGATATCGCGCATTCTTGTTTCCCACCCGGTCAATGCAAAGAGAGTTGCACAAGGCAAGAATATCGCCAATCTCGTCCTTCTACGAGGCTGTGGCATTCGAATCGAGGTCTGTGTTTCAGTACTGCCCCTTACAAATGCTGTCAATGAATCTAATTGCTCCATGAACGTATCCGTTATGGCTTTTTTTGTATATGAAGGTCCCTCCTTTTCAAGAGAAGCACGGATTGTGGCCGTGTATGGTAGCACCAACAAAGATTATAGCCGGACTTGGTATGTCCCTTGGTATTGACATACTAGAAGCTCCAGGAGCCACTGGAGATTATCGGACCCTTCTCACATCGAAAGCAATTGCGATAGCCAATGCGCTCTCAGCTCCTTTGAATCCCTGCCCAAATATCTTTGTACCGGGAGAGGACGGGCATAAACCGGGAAGGTCAGGTGGTTACGATTTCGGGTTCCTTCACATAAAGGTGAAAAGTTTTTCCGTCTTTTAACACAAAACTTAAAATTTTCCATTCTGATTTTCAGATGGTTTCTTGTTATAATTCTTGCAGGCTATAGATGATGCGGGTCATGACAAGGCGACATTGTTCAAAGTCCGAGGCTTGGAAGCTGTGGATAAGGCGATACGTCAGCTCGCTAAGCTTCTATGGCAAGCTGAATCTTGTACAAATTACCAGTATTTCTTGTGTGTGACAGGTGATCATTCTACTCCAGTTGAGTATGGAGACCACAGCTTCGAGCCCGTTCCATTCACAATGTGCCGGTTAACAGAGTTTGTGAGCGCGGTTGGCGGAGAATCAGCCCTATTAGAGACGTCTTTGGACCCTTTTCCACTTCCAACGGTTGTGGAATCTGGTGAAGATGTCACCGGAAAAGAGGAAGACGGTGGGAGGAGGGAAGCTCCTCCAGCGTTTGGTGGAGATTCAGTTGCCGAGTTGAATGAGATTGCGGCTGCAAGAGGATGTCTTGGTCGTTTCCATGGCGGTGAAATGATGGGAGTCATCACCAAGTTTCTTAAGCTAGATGTATGAATTTCGTAAAGTTTGCATTTTTATTTGAGAATTTGGATTTTGGAAGTGTAATAAAATTATCAAACCTCCATGCATCAAAGTGGATAATGAAGGTATCAGTGTTCACCATAAAACCAAAGCAGAAGAGAAACTATTTTATCACCTCTTTTGGAAATTTAGAGTCTTAACCGAGAAAGCATAGATAAACACAAATAGCAAAGAGAAGGCGACGAGGACAAGTGAGACAACCCACAAGAAGTCGTATTCATAACCATAATAATTTCTCATGAAGTCAACAACCTTCTCACCCGTATCAAGCCTCGTCTCTACATCTCCGTATTGAGATATCGTAGCTCCGTACAACCCCCACCAAGCTGGACTCACGTACGGGAACCATCTTAACCACACCGGCATTCTCTGAAAAACATCCATTATAGTGGTTAAAGAGAAAAGATTCATCAATGGAGATTGATTCCTAGACTCCACTAAACTATTGATTGTGACACATATTTTTGAAAGAGGCTGTATATAACTAGGCCTGGTTACTTACAGGACGAGGAATGGTGAATCCTGAAAAGACGTTCAACGATGTGGAGATGATACCATTGAGTATCGCAGCGGTTTCTTGATTAGGACTTACGGCAATGAGCATAATACCGGTGTAAATATAGTAGAGGATGGTAATGAAGGTAAAGAATGTGTACAGCAAAATTTTGGAAGCTGTCCATTCGTATCCAATCATCCCATAGACGATAACTGCGTAGATGCAAGCTTGAGCCATTGTGTATGGAATCTCGATTACCACCTTGAAAATGGTATCAAGTTCGAGTTTAGAAACCAAAGCGTAGGATTAGGTAATTGGTACAAAGAAACGAAATAAGTGGGAGTGTGTGTACATATATACCTGTGAAAATGCATAAGGTAGAGCAGAGTACATTCCAGCAACGGTCTCTCGGTAAAAGACTGTACGCTCAGCGATTGCGACAGGACGCACGGTAGCTGCACTTTGTGAACCTAAGAAGCTAATAACGGTTGACATAGCGCCTACACTGTTGAAGATATCTTCTCTTGTTCCCCTTCTTTTGCCGAGGCTCCAGAAAATGATTCCATACATGATTCCAACCGCGGCCGCGAAACAGAGACGCACAGCATTGTAAGGAACGTTTCTCCAATATGATTTGTGTTGCTTCCACATGCAAGCTTTGAATTGTGTGAGATAGGACTGTGAATACTTTGTTGAGAAATGAATGTCTTGTGCATGAGGAGGAACTCTGTTCAATTCCTCAATTAGGTCTTTGTTTCTCCTGCTTCCATGCACACAACATATATTTGTGAGATTAATATACTTTGATAAAATCAATGTTTTGTATGAATGCTTACATATATAAAGTCAACGTACTTGTAGAGATTTGAGTTTTTGTATACTTGAGCAAATCTGACACCAAGAACATCTTCTTGTGCCCTTGTTGTCACTTCCAGGGCCCATGTTGCTGGATTGTAACCTTCCTTGATTTTTTCTACTCCTCTAATTCCCTAAAAAAACATCTTGTTCAGTTATTGTGAGGAATCAAAATGAGACGGTGTTGACCGGATGATTTCACTCCTTATTTTTCTTTCTTACCTCAAAGTATTCAATTAGTTGTGAGGAATGGTGGCCAATTGGACCGACATAGATCTCTTCTCCTCCCCTCGCCAACAAGAAAAGCTAGCAAAATAAAAGTTAGGTGCATAGCTTAAGGTAAGAGAAATAATAACATAAAGAAAAAAATTTGTGAGCGACCTCATCAAAGGATTCAAAAATGTCGATACTCGGCTGATGAATGGTGCATACAACAGTTCTTCCGGTGTCAACAGTGTTTCTAACGGTCCTCATGACAATCGCGGCAGCTCTTGCATCCAAACCGGATGTTGGCTCATCCATGAAAAGAATAGAAGGATTGGCTACTAGCTCTACCGCGATTGTCATTCTCTTTCTTTGCTCGGTCGAAAGCCCACTAATTCCCACATAACCGACCAACATTTCCCTCAATGGTTCTAACTCTATCAATTCCATCACTTCTTCTATAAAAAGCTGCACATTTCTATTAGTTATATGGTTTCTTGAATCTTATAATGGGTATATTGATCATCATAAATTAAGAAGCAACATACCTCTCGAGTATTTGCGTCGATATCAGGGGGTAACCTCAACCATGCAGAATAAAGAAGGGACTCATAGACTGTTAAAAGAGGGGAATGTATGTCAAATTGTTCACAATATCCCGAAACACGGGCAAAGCTGTCCTGCTTTTTAGGAAATCCAGAGACATTGATCTCTCCTTGAATGTATCCAGTGTTCTTGCGCCCGGCTAAAACATCCATCAAAGTAGTTTTGCCTGCTCCACTCATGCCCATAAGTGCAGTAAGAACCCCGGGCCCAAAAGCACCGCTTAGTCCATTCAGTAGTACTAGTTTCTCCTCTTTTAACCCCTTTTCTTCCATCGCCTACAAAATTCTCATTCTTTAGTTTCTCTCCCAAATACACGACTCTTATTGAAAATGACAAAATGTTATCACTTACCTTTGGAGTATCAACGAAATATGTGATGTTCTTGAACGTGATATAAAGAGGCTTGAAAGGTATACGCAAATTTTTGTCCTTGCAAGTTCTCTTTGTTACCACTCCTATAAAGTTTAAGCTATGTTTGGGATCATAACTTCTTAAAAAGAGATGAAAAGTGAGAGATATTCTAGGCCTTACTGTCGGAGAATGGTTGCGTCGTGGTTCTTGTATTGTCTTTGCCCATTAGCATATTATTTCTATCAGCTTCTTCGCATTCATCCGGTAAAACCGTAGCCTTGGATACTCCATACTCTACAAGAGTAATTTTTAAATTTTTTTTACATTTACTGGATGTTGTAATTGGTAATAATGTAATTCATAGATGCAGAAAGAGGAAGTGAGGACACTCACGTTTAAGAAAAGCCAGAGACAAAGATGTAATAATGTTGGACAAGATTGTGGATAGGATCAATGCTAAAAGTCCAATCCAATACCAGTAAGTTTCTACAAAAAATCCTCGAGCTTTCAAGACCGATACTCCAAGACCCTGCAGATTGTACACTACATATTAAAATTTGGTTTCCGCAAAATGTGAAATTGGCTACTTAAGAAAGAGTTTCCAAAGAAATTACATCTTTCCAGGAATTGCTGCGGAATTCGTTAACCGAAATGGCTGTTTGAATATACATCAATGGCGATGTCCAATACGCCCATGTCAACCATTGGTGCACTTGATCTGCGGGATTACACAATTCATCACTAGTTTAGTTTATCGATCATACGCAGAAAATGAATCTTGGATAACAACAACCACCTCAAAACTTACGTCGGGACAACACATATCCGCTGAAGGTCATCAGCCACATCACAGCAAGACATCCCATTGTGTTTGCAACAACATGATTCCGAGTCACTGCAGCGATACACCGAAAAAGTCCATACGACATTTGTCCACACAATGCTAGAATCAAGTAATGTTTAAGGATCCTGTAGTAAAAAAAAAACACACACATATATACCCTTAATAGTAAACAGCCAAAGAAAAAAATATGGAATGTTGAGACATAAGCTTACGATGTGATGGTTGGATCATATCCAATGACAAAATAAGTTATAAAAACCACTACGAAGACTTCTACGAAAGATATAGGAAAGTTGATGACTGAGGCTGGTAACGAGAAGGCCCATGACGGGTAAAACCTGAAACGGCGTTGCTTGTAGAACACGGGAAGCTTATCAATTGTCATCGGAAGCTCAAAAAACCCAGAGAACACAACCATCTGCACTTCCAAATAGATAGCCCCCATGTAGATGATTCCATCCTCTATCGTGTTGTGATATTCCTTTTGTGTCGAAAACACGATTGCGATCATTAGCGCATTGAAAAAGAGCTGAAATGACTTGAGGGCGAAGATTCTAATGTTTCTTTGCATTAGAATCCATTCTCTTGCTAAGCATGCCTTTAGTAGCTCCAACTTGCTAGCTCCATATTTAGTCCTTGTCAAGGCTGCTCCGTGATTATTCAATCGATCAAATGGGATTGCGAGCTGAGACCGCATTGTGCTCCCGAGATGGTACGTTTTGAAGCCTTCCTCGAATTGTTTTGCCGATACATAACAATATGGCAGCTCTGGATTAGCCCAATACTGTTCTTGATCTTTTCTTGATAAAATCTAATTGAAAAGTGTAATCTTGATCAATACATCAAAAAAGTAATGAATATGTTTTCATTAAAAACAAGAATGTTGTTGGAGAACTCACTTCTTGCAAGTAATCAGCAATTCCTTTTCTTTCAGGACACTTAAACCCCATAGATTCAAAAAAGTCGAGAACGTTTTCCCGAGGGCCTTGGTAAACGATTCGGCCTTCTCCAAGAATGATGACATCATCAAAGAGCTCGAATGTCTCTGGAGGAGGCTGGAGAAGAGAGATAAGAGCGGTTTTATCGAAAACATGGATCGTTTGCTTGATGCACTTGACAATCTGAAACGTCGTTGAGCTATCTAAACCATCTGATATGTTGTCCATGAAGAAAGCTCCGACTGGTCCGACCAACATCTCGCCTACATACAAAACACCAAATCACAATAAGAACACATTTAAACTCCGACTGAAACTCTATTAGGAATTCCACATTAGTACCAGTCGTTACGCGTTTCTTTTGCCCACCAGAGATACCTCTTTGCATATTATCCCCAACTATCGTATCAGCACATATCTCAAGTCCTAATACCTTTAAAACGTAATCTGTAACCACATTCTCCTTGTGTCCTTTCATAACCGACGCCTGTAAATAAGATCACGACAACAAGCCTCAGGGATTAGTCTGGGTTTCGACCCACAATCTACCCCAGTTGTTAATATTTTTTTTTAACTTCTCTACCTAATGATCTCTCTTGGTACCTTCATTAGCGCATCGAGGTAAAGATCTGGCTTGATCTTCAAGTCTTTCTCCCGTCTCAGTAACTCCGAAAGCATATCTGTTCTCTACCATCCATGTCAATAACCAATATGGAGAGATACTTATAGAATAAAGAGGACAATGTTTCAATTCATACGGTAGCCTGTGCCGACTCCTTGGCATTTTGCAGAAAACTTTAGAGTTTCTCGAACTGTTAGCCTCGGCAAGTGAACATCGTATTGGCCGATGTAGGCGGCAGTTCTTTCAGGCACAAACTCATGCAGTTCATGCCCATTGTATGTCACTTTCCCTGTACACTAACCATTAATTAAGATCACAATCTTATCATTGCTTCAAATATTCTATATAACCAATCAAAGCATTCTTCAATGTCGACTAAAGATTGATGTATATATTTACTTTTAGTCCACTTTCTATCTTTCCAGACAATGCTTTAAGTAGGGTCGACTTCCCAGAGCCCGGTGGTCCCAAAAGTAGAGTCAGCCTATAGTAAGAAGAAAAGAAATGAGAATTTATGCATATATTGTTGTAAAATAAGAGTAAACGAAAGATAAAAATAACATGTTAGACCTTCATATGAAAAGATAACATGATATAGGAAAAACTTACCAATCCCGCAACAGTTAAACGAAAGATAAAACCGTCCAATTTTTTTTTGAAAAATTCTATTTTGTTTGCATTGCTATTAATTTCAGGCCCGGTTTTGAGCATGTGCTCCGAGTGCATTTGCACACGGCTCCATAAATTTTTTCATTTTTTCTTTAGTTTTAAGGGTCCAAAATTTTTAGAAAATTGTTAAACAGGGCCTAATTTAACCTAAATTTTATCCTAAATTTCGGCAAAGAGAAGAGAGGGAGAAACGATTTCTTTGAAGGGAAATATTTTTTTTAGAGCCAAATTTTTTTTTTAAGACCCTTTTTTGGTAGGGCCAAAAAAGTTTTTTTTTGCACCGGACCCTTTATTTTACTGAGCCGGCCCTGATTAATTTAATTGCCATGCAACATTTTGCCACTAGGTAGATGCGAATATCAACAAGCCCGACTTAACTACAAGTGAAGCAGTGCGACTGCCCCAGGGCCCACGAGCATAAGATTATCGAATATTCTATCTTTTATGATAAGATATATCTGATGCACATAAATTTCTTTGGCTACCTCACTCTCGCACTGCCACAATTCAGAGTCTAAAACAAAAATGAAAGAACAAAAAGCTAGGATAGTTGATGAACCTGCCGGGCTTGATGATTCCGCTAACATTCTTAAGAATGGAGATTCTCTTTTTATGAACCCGAAGAATTCCGATTTTAGTTCCAACACCCTGAAAGAAATTAGACGAATAAGTGAGATCAGTGATAGGTCTTAAAAAACTGGCTTTGCGATTAGATATCTTGTTATACAAGAAACCTCGTGAAGAACGAGATGTTTACTTTTGCAACGCTGACGAATGAGTTCATGACTGTGGGAACAGCTCTGCTGCCTTCATAGGCTTCGGCGGTCACGTTCACATCCTCAAATCGGACTTCTATCGTTGGGAGATTCAGAGAGACTCTGTTTTTTTTTTGTAGACACAATAAAGACAAGTTTAAAATCTAAAAGATTAACAATGTTACACATAGAAACTTTAAATGTTTAAACTTTTTTACCTATCGAAACGACTCTTTAGCTTCCGTAGATACTCTCCATGCCAATCCTCGTCATCCATCGTCATCACTCTATCAAACAGCTCTCTTCTCTCCACGAAGCCAAGATCCTTCATGTCAATCTCTTTGAAACCTCCTGTGATCCCTCTCAACACGGCCTTCCTCGCCCGATCGTACGTCGGAAGACGCTGCAGCTGCTCCAGAGCCGCCCATTTCATGGCTTCCTCTTCTTCTTCTTCTTTTTCCCGGCGACTACTGCTTCTGTCGTTCATCAAGTTCTCAACCTCTGAGCTCGCTCTGTAATGTGCCATCGCTTCTTCTCTCTCTCAGCCCTTTGTTTTTTTTTTTTTCTCTCTCAACTCTGTTCTTAGTACAATGTAATAGAAGCGAACATTACCATTGAAATTTTGATTTGGCTGTAATATCTGCACACATACATATGCAAATCATGACAATTTTTTTTTTTTTTTTTTTGTGAAACTTAAATGATAAGTTCCTCTTTTGAGAATAATACATTGAATATTAAATAAACAGGTGTGGATTCTGATGACACTTGTGATTAGGTCTATTTTTGACACGTGTTACATCGATTCCAAATTTTGGACTAGATCTAATAAATGGTTTTACCAAATCTTCAAACAGATTCTATACCTCACCGAAATCAAACACTTGTCTACATTCATTACATGCATGCATAAGGCCCTTGCAATAACGAACCTTAGATTTTTCTTATTTCTAGCTCTACTTTAATGCGTAACAATGTTCTTGTTCAAGTGTTTAATCATCTTATCTACGCTACAAATTCACGGATGAAGGGTTAATACATGGGGATACATCATATATAGTGATGTTAATATAGACGGTCCGGGCCCGTTTAGGCCCTGCCCGTTTAAGGTCCTCCCCGTTTAAGGCCCGTCCGTTGAAGCTCATTTATATCTGTACCCATTTAAGGCCCGTCCGTTTAGGCCCATTTAGATATATATATTTTTTTTGTGTGTGCTATTGTAATAATATTTATGTTCTAAAATTAAAATAAAATACATGTTACGTTTTTTTTTACATATTTTGTTGAAAATATAATCAGAAAAAACGTCTTTGTGAAAATTTTGAAAAAAACTAGTATCATGAACAAAACCTTATATAGTTATATTATATAAGATAATTAATAGCAAAATCCAATAGGTTTCATAAGTAATTAATAGCAAAATCCAATACAAAATTACAACATAACAGTTTTGTTTTAGGAAACACAAAATTATAAAATAAGTGTTTTTAGAGGTTATCTTTGACTTAAACTTGATCTTTTTCTTCAGCCTAAACTGCATAAAAAAAAATCAGAAATAACACTTAATTCAACAATCAAGATAATTTATAAACAAGTTTCAAACACATATTTATCGAGAGAATTCAGAAATACCTTTATTCTCATGGCATGCTTGAATCTCCTGATCTTGATCCTTCTATTCCTGAGCTACTCGTTGTCTTTCTAGCATCTTCAATGTCAGTCTCATCAGTATCCTCTATGGTACCTACAATAAACTGTAGAATCTTGTTAGAATTCAGAGTTTAGAATGAGATTAAGAGAAGCAGAATTGATAAGAATAAGAATGAGAATAGAGAGATTTTATTATCTCAGTTACTCCTAAGTGTTACAATGAGTTACGTATTTATAGACTTCTCAAATTCAAAAATAACTAGGCGTATCTTGTAGTTCACACGCTTATCTATCCGTTGGGAATAGTTACAAATGCGTGTGAGCTAAAAATAGAGCCGTTAGAGAAGAAAACAATTCGGGTGTCTTTTCCTTCTCTTCTTGGGCTTCAATTCCTTGTTGGAATTTGTTGCTTGATTAATACTCCCCCTCAAACTTAGCCAGAATGAGAGTGGAGACTAAGTTTGATTTTCCAGAAACAAATCCTCACAACTACCTCATTAAAAACCTCACAAGTACAAACCCGGTGGGAAAAACTCCTTGTGAGGAAAAGAGTGTAGTGTCTCTGGAAATGGAGAAGCATGATCAAGGATGAGTGAGATCTACTAGTCCAAGCTTGTTGTAGATGTGGTTGCAAATCTTGAGACTCGTAGCCTTGGTAAATATGTCAGCCAACTGATCTTCGCTTCTTGTGTAGCATGGAAGGATTACTCCTTCAGTGATAGATGTGGTTGCAAATCTTGAGACTCGTAGCCTTGGTAAATATGTCAGCCAACTGATCTTCGCTTCTTGTGTAGCATGGAAGGATTACTCCTTCAGTGATATTTTCTCTCCTTTCTCTGACTTTGTGGCAGTCCACTTCTATGTGCTTGGTTCGTTCATGAAAGACTGAGTTGGTGGCAATGTGAATTGCTGCTTGATTGTCACAATGCATGGTAATGGGACTTGTGCTTTCAATTCCCAGATCCTTTAGAAGCGCTTTCAGCCATACTAGCTCATTTGTGAGCTTCTTCATTGCCCTATACTCGCTTTCAGCACTTGAGCATGATACGACCTTTTGCTTCTTGGATTTCCAGGTTACTAAGTTTCCTCCAATGAATGTGCAATAGCCGGTTGTGGATCTTCTATCCACCGTGTCTCCAGCATAATCCGCATCACAATAGCCCACAATCTCGGTGCTTTCATTCTTTCCCATCCAAACACCTTGCCCTGGTGATCCTTTGATGTATCTCAGAATCCTTTCCACCATATTACAGTGGTGCACCAAGGGCTCTTTCATGTATTGGCTCACCTGATTCACAGCAAAACATAGGTCAGGTCTTGTTATGGTTAAGTAAATTAACTTATCTACAAGCCGTCGGTATAGAGCTGGATCTTCAAATGGCTTGTCAAGCGGATCATTTTGTCTTTTCTCCCCCTTTCTCCTGACCTTGTAGCCATCTTCAAGTGGGGTCTTGGCTGGTTTGGAACCTAATTTTCATGTCTCTGTAAGCAAATCAAGTGAATATTTTCTTTGAGATAGAAACAAGCCTTCCGGAGAGCGGCATATTTCTATTCCTAGAAAATATTTAAGTTCACCTAGATCTTTTATATCAAATACAGATTTAAGGAAAAGTTTAGTTTCTTGAATACCTGCTTGATCATTGCCGGAAATGATCAAGTCATCTACATATACCAAGACCACTATGATTCCTTGAGAACTTTGAGAAGTAAACAAGGTGTGATCAGCCTCTGATCTTTTAAATCCTTTGGCTATCAATGTGAAGCTCAGCTTGTGATACCAGGCTCTTGGAGATTGCTTGAGGCCATAAATAGATTTTCTAAGCTTGAAGACTTTGCCTTGAGGAATTGAGCTTTCAAGACCCGGTGGAGGCTTCATGTATAGTTCTTCTTCAAGATCTCCTTAGAGGAATGCGTTTTTGACATCCATTTGCCATAATTCCCAAGACAGATTGGTTGCCAATGATAGAATCACTCGGACTGTGTGGAGTTTAGCAACTGGTGCAAAGGTGTCCGTATAGTCTTCTCCATATGTTTGAGTAAAACCCCTTTCAACCAAGCGAGCTTTGTACCTTTCTATTTCTCCATTGATGTGATACTTGATGGTGAATACCCATTTAGATGTCACAACTCTCTTTCCTGAAGGTAGATCACTCACGTCCCAAGTATGATTTCTTTCCATTGCTCCGTTTTCAGCATTTATAGCATCCACCCAGACCTTGATTTCTTTTGCTTCTTCATAGGTCTTTGGAATGTAATGCTGCTCTATCTTTCCAAGGAATGCTTGATGGTCTGATGGCAAGAGGGCAAGAGAACACTGAGCTTGTATAGGGTGAGCCACAACTTGATGATTGTAATAGACCCTGGTTTGTTTCCAATGGTCCGGACCAAACCTTTCCCGTGTACTCCTTCTCAAAACTGGTGATGGTGCCTCTTCTTCCTCATGATGTTCATTCTCCTCAATATTAGCATCTGGTGGAGTTTCTTGATTAACTCCCCCTTGCTCATTTACTTCTTCATTCTCTTGCTCATTATGATCATTGATCTCTTCTTCTTGGATCTGATCAGTTTGAGTGTTTGCAGGGGCTGTGTGATCCTCATTCATTGGAGGACGACCCATGTGACTTAGAATGTGTTCGAGAGAGGCTGATCGGTCTGCTGTAGAGTCAGCCAAGTCTTTCACGCTCTCCCAGCCCGATTTCTCAAAGTAACTTTGATCTTCTAGGAATTTCACATCTCTAGAAGTCATGATGCGTTTGGTGCTTGAGTCATAGCATCTGTACCCTTTTTGAGTAGTGGAGTATCCAATGAATGCGCTTCTAGTGCTTTTAGCACCTAGCTTGTTCCTTTGATCTCTTGGTACTAAAACAAAACAAACACTACCAAACACACGTAAGTGATTAATATTTGGTTTGGTTTTATTCAATACCTCGAATGGTGATAAGTCATCTAAGACTTTTGTTGGAGTTCGGTTTATGAGATAGCATGCGGTCATGACATCATCTCCCCAGAATCTCCTTGGCATGCTTTTGTGAAACATCATTGATCTTGCCACTTCCATCAAATGCCTATTCTTTCTTTCGGCAACTCCATTTTGTTGTGGAGTGTAAGGACAGCTTGTTTGGTGAAGAATGCCATGATTTGCCAAGTGAACTTTGAAAGTGTGGCTTGTGTATTCCCCTCCATTATCAGATCTTAGTACCTTAATTTTGGCATTAAAATGATTAGTCACATATGTTTGAAAATTGACAAACGCCTCAAATACTCTATCTTTAGATGGTAACAATGTGACCCATGTATATTTCGATTTTTCATCTATGAATGTCACAAAGTATTTTAAATTATCTCTAGATAGGCATGGTGAAGTCCAAACATCGGAGTGAACTAAATCAAAACAATTCTCATATATTGATATGGAGTTTTGGAAAACACTTCTACAATGTTTTCCCAAAATACAAGACTCACACTTAGAGTTATCAAAGACAACATTAGGCATAATTAATTTTAAAGCTCTAGAATGAGGATGGCCTAATCGAGCATGCCATAAATCATTTGAACTACTAGCTATATGACAGGAATTAATAAACGGCAAGCTAGCAGAGTTGGAGCTTCTAGAATGGTTGAGATCTTCTAGAGTATACAGCTCTCCCTTAGTGTTTCCTTTCCCTAAAACTTCACCGGTATTAATATCCTGAAAATGAAAGCTGTTAGGTCCAAATATAGCATAAGCATTGAGATCAGTGGTAGCTCTTTTTACCGAGACCAAATTATTGCTAAATGCAGGCATGTAGAAAGCACTAGATTCATTTCCAAAGAGATTTAAATTTCCTATGCCTTTAATTGGTACTCTAACTCCATTAGCAATTTCAACATGACCGGAGGTGTTTTGAATATTATTTAGTAGATTAGGATCTTTAATCATATGGTGAGAAGCTCCTGAATCTACTAAAAGAGTTTTTGAAGACTTAGAGGCAAGAAATGTATAGGGAAAGGTGATACCGTTCGCCTTGCAAATTTGCAGTGTTTTGATCATTGCTTCAAAGTCTGCCCTGCTCATGGTGATCATGTCATTGTCTTCTGAAGTAGAGGCGTGGTTAGAATGGCCGTTTGGAGCATTTGATGGAGCACTTGGATTAAGACCAAGTGATGTAGTTATTTGAGCGGCTGGAGCATAATTTGAAGTGCTTGCTTCATTTGCTTGTTGCCTTGCTCTGTAGTTGGCCCTAAGGTGAGGATAAAGGATGAAGCATTCCTCCTTGGTGTGTCCTCTTCCTTGGTTGAATTTACCAATATTCTTGCAATGTTCACATTGCTTTGTTGTTCCTTTATTGTTGGAGCTGAATGGGGGTTTGTATAACCCTTTGTTTGCTGTTGGCAGCTCTCCTTTGCTGAAGAGATCTTGGGAGCCTTGCTCCTTTTGAATTTGAGAGCAGACGCTTTCAAGGCTTGGTAGCTTCTCCTCCCTTAAAATGTACTTGATAAGATCATTGAACTTTGGATGGAGGGATTGGACAAGTCCGAACACTCTGTCTTGCTCTCTTCTTTCCTCAATAATTTTGAGGTCTTTTGTGCTTGGCCTCAACATATCCAATTCAGCGAGTAAAGACCTATATTTACCAAAGTGTTTGGTAAAATCTTGATCTTCTTAAGTGAGATTGCTGAGAGCTTTCTTCACTTCAAACACTCTTGAAAGGTTGGTGATGTCTCCATACACCTTCTTGAGAGTTGTCCAAAGTTCTTGGGCTGTCTCGCAGTATGAGTAAGATTCAAATATTGAATCACTTAAGGAGCTGTGGATTATGCTGAGCACCATTTGATCTTTTTGCAGCCATTTTTCCCGAGCTTCTTCATCTCCTTCTTGAAGCTCTTTTCCTTTNAGCGAGTAAAGACCTATATTTACCAAAGTGTTTGGTAAAATCTTGATCTTCTTAAGTGAGATTGCTGAGAGCTTTCTTCACTTCAAACACTCTTGAAAGGTTGGTGATGTCTCCATACACCTTCTTGAGAGTTGTCCAAAGTTCTTGGGCTGTCTCGCAGTATGAGTAAGATTCAAATATTGAATCACTCAAGGAGCTGTGGATTATGCTGAGCACCATTTGACCTTTTTGCAGCCATTTTTCCCGAGCTTCTTCATCTCCTTCTTGAAGCTCTTTTCCTTTGGCTGGTTCGATTTGACTCCACAAGCCACGACCGTATAGATTTGATTTTGTGGATCGTGACCATAGGAGATAGTTCTCTCCTCTTAGGGTGACTCTTATTGCGGTTGGTTTTGTCTCCTCCATGATTGAAACTTATGATTCGCCATTTGAAACTGCACCGCTCAACTTCACCAACTCGTCTAGGATGAATAAATTTCAATCTCAGAGTTGGGAAAAAGTTCTTTGAGAGATTTCCAGAAATAAACCACTCTAACTTCACACAGCTCGTCTAGGATGAATATATATCAATCTCAGAGTTTTTTCAGGAAGTTAGAAGGATGTATTTCCAAAATAACCAAAGAGATTTTCGGAGAGGAGCTGTGTGAACAGTAGATCCAACGGTCAGATTTTTGAATTTTCAAAAATTGATTTCTCGATCTGGAGCTTGATAGAGTTTGTGAATGCTGCGGAAGCTTTGAATATGAAGGAGGAGAAGTTGTAGATGCAAAAGAGATAAGGAGAAGGAGTGAATCTTCAAGAGAAGTTTTTGAAATTTCTAGGCTGTGACAATGGTGATTTCGAAAAAGAGAGAGAGAGAATAAGGAAATCAAAAGCTTGATCTTGTTTATGGATCATTGCTCTGATACCATGTTAGAATTCAGAGTTTAGAATGAGATTAAGAGAAGCAGAATTGATAAGAATAAGAATGAGAATAGAGAGATTTTATTATCTCAGTTACTCCTAAGTGTTACAATGAGTTACGTATTTATAGACTTCTCAAATTCAAAAATAACTAGGCGTATCTTGTAGTTCACACGCTTATCTATCCGTTGGGAATAGTTACAAATGCGTGTGAGCTAAAAATAGAGCCGTTAGAGAAGAAAACAATTCATGTGTCTTTTCCTTCTCTTCTTGGGCTTCAATTCCTTGTTGGAATTTGTTGCTTGATTAATACTAGTGCTACTAAATTCAAACAATCTAGAGAATCCAGTGCTACATAAAAAACTGTAGAATCCAGTGCTACTAAATTCAAACTATGCTTCACCGAAAAAAACAAAACCCAGATTTTGATTTTATCAAAGCAAAACCATCAGCGCTAGAGATAGAGTTATTCAAGCATAATAAACTCAAAGAATCGACCGTAGTGCGACGATATGAATACTGATTCATGAGTCCCAGGATATATACAACCATTGAATCTGCTATCGCGAGCACTCGATAACGGATCTGTCGAACGAAATTCTACGATACTCTCGAATAATAAACTTACTCTTAGCGGTGGAGAATTGAAAGAACTTTTCATTTCGGGTGTGTTTTTTGTGTGTGATCGGATGCCTTTCTCTCAAGAGAGGCGATCGTATATAGAGGAGAAGAGAGGGCTAGGAATCGGCCTTGTTGATCAAGTTTACCCGATTTGATAAACACGCACAAGAATATTCTCGCAGAATATTCTCAAAGGGCGGCGATCCAAAATATAATTTGCTCGGAGGCCCAATGATCATGAACCTATTAGAGCCTAAGAGCCCTAAGAGCCAATAAAAAAGCAACGAGCCCGACTTGACGGAGGCGGCGGCGCACGTGTGGTCTTTTCTCCTCTCTCTCTAACTCCTTTGAAACACAAGTATGAGTTGATCTTATTATATACACATGGAAATGTTTTCCAACTTCCAATGTGAGATTTTTTACACACCCACTAACTTAAATTAGCCATTCACGAGACTTTTACACTTAGCCCAAAAACCTCATTTCAATTCACACATACCCATTTTTATAAAACCTTCAAGCTTTATAAAATTTGTTCCAACATCAAATTGAGATTTCCAAAGAATATAGTTCTTCTCGGTGAGAACGATAGTAACGCAGTTGGAGATGTTCAAAGTAGGAACTGAGCAAGCTCAAGAGTTTTTGTGGAGTCTTAATGCTCTGATACCATGTTAGCATACTCAAAACTTTGATAGATTGAAGAGGATGACTGAATATTTCATTCTCTCTTAAAAAATTTAGTTACATCGTTCTTCTTATTTATACATGAATAAAAAACCCTAAAGAGGAAAACCAGGTGGCACCAATCTAACACTCAGCTAGGATATCAAATCGATTTGTGGTTGAGATTAGAAACGCATTTTCCGAACTGCAACTCTTCAAACGTTCCTCATAACTTCCTAGTTTTATTTTGGCCCAAATCCAAATTACTGATTTTCTACATTTTGGGCTTCGAAACCAACTGGCCCGTTTTGGGACTTTTTTTCAGATTTGTCGGAGATATCCTTGCCACCGGAGATGTTCTGTCTAATAATAATTATAAGGTAAGTCGGTGACCAAATGAAATCTGCATGTGATGAAATAGATTTATCAACAACAATAAGAGAAAGTCATAATAAAGAATACCTAATTACTAAACCCCACAAATAAAAGCAAATGATAGTTAATTGTTAAAACAAAGAAAAGCAAAAGCTCCTGCAGTACTTCCATTTTGGGTGCATAAAATTTTAGCCATCACTGACCTCACTCTTCTTATAAATAAGGAATACTCTTCTCGTCAGGGTTTAATAAAGAGAAATTACAAGAAAAACAAAAAACAAATTAAGAAACAAGATGGTGTCTCGGGAGAAAACCGAGTCAGTATCATCTAAATCGAGTAGTAAAATACATGTGATATTCCGGTTCGCAGATTGGATAGATATAATCTTGATGGTACTTGGTACGGTGGGAGCCATTGGAGATGGCATGTCAACGAATGTGGCGTTAGTATTCGCAAGCAAGATCATGAATAGCTTGGGCTACGGTCAACAGAATCCTCATTCCACTACTTTTAAGGACGAGGTTCACAAGGTTAGTCATCTTTTAATTCAAAAATAGTTGTATTCTTGTGTGATCAGATTCCTTAATTGATTAGTTTGCGGTAAACAGTGCAGCTTATACTTCGTATACTTGGGATTGGCAATCTTGGGAGTGGCATTTATGGGTAATGTCAAAGGAGTTTTTTTTAATTTTTTTATAGAAAAATTTGCATAAAAATGATGTTAAAATGGAGGGCCTTTTTTGTTGGTGTAGAGGGGTATTGTTGGAGCAAAACAAGCGAGAGACAAGTTGAAAAGATTCGTCGAACATATCTTGAAGCTGTTCTCCGACAAGAAGTTTCTTTCTTCGATTCAGAAGATGCTTCCATTTCTGAAATCATCCACACCGTTTCTACTGATACTTCTCTCATCCAACAACTTCTTAGTGAAAAGGTATCACGTTTTGACAAAATATTTAATTTCTTAGATGGTTGATCAGCGTTGTGCAGGTATAGAAGATTATAAATGAAGTTTAAAAATTACGATTGACCTACAATATAATTTCAAACATAAAAGACAAATATCCTAAAATACTGCAAAAATGTTCAAAATAAAGCACTCACTTAGTATAATTCATAAAATACCACAAAATTTACGTTTAGGAAGAGTTTCAAAAAAAAAATTAGGAAGGGTACTGTATAATTTATGATCCATTTGTCAATATTTTAGGAGATTAAAAGCCATGGCCACCGCAACACTTGTTCTTCTTTTATCCCAAGGTTGATCTAAGGAGAATTACCTTGTTTAGGAGGGTTAATAAAAAAAAATATAAAAACTATAATATTTGTTGGAAATCTTTAAATCCGTTATTTCTCTTTTTTAAAACAAAGAGATCTCAATCTTTAGTAAAGTGATTCCACTAAGAAAAATAAATAGTGATATCATTAGTACTACAGTCTATATCATACAGTGTGTATAATAATTGTAATGACGTATTTATGTCAATAATTTACAAAACAAATTTTGTTTTAAAACACTTTTCTCGCTTACTTTTCAAATAATATCTAGGGGATCAACTTTTTCATGTTGAAGAAATTTATCATGATGTTCTTATTATCTCAGGTGCCCATATTCTTGATGCACACATCAGTTTTCATCACAGGTCTCGTCTTTTCAGCATACTTCTCATGGAGATTAACCATCGTGGCCCTACCAACACTTGTTCTTCTTCTAATCCCAGGGTTGATCTATGGCAAATACCTCGTTTACTTATCTAAGAAATCCTTCAAGGAATACGCGAAAGCAAACTTGATCGTGGAACAGGCTCTAAGCTCCATCAAGACCATTCTTTCATTCACGGCCGAGACTCAAATCATCAGGAACTACTCGGAGATCTTGGAAAGACACAAGAAGCTTGGGCTAAAGCAAGGTGTGGCCAAAGGTTTAGCCGTGGGAAGCTCAGGGATCTCATTCACCATCTGGGCTTTTCTTGCTTGGTACGGAAGCAGATTGGTGATGCACAAACAAGAAACCGGTGGACGCATTTACGCAGCCGGGATCTCTTTCATCTTAAGTGGCCTGTAAGTAAGTGAAATATGTAAAACAAAATAAACATTTTTTTGTAACACAGAGAGTGTAATTGTTTGTTGAATGAATAAATGATGCAGTTCTCTAGGGACGGCACTTACTGAACTGAGATATTTCTCGGAGGCTTCAGTTGCGGCAGCTCGAATATGTTCAAGGATTGATAGAGTTTCAGAGATAGATGGTGAGGATACGACGAAAGGATTCATACCAAAAGAGAAGATAGAGGGAAGAGTAGAGTTTGAACGTGTAACCTTCATATATCCTTGTCGTCCAAAATCCATAATTCTCAAGGACTTCACTCTCAGAGTCGATCCTGGGAAAACCGTAGCTCTGATGGGAGCTAGTGGGAGTGGTAAATCGACTGTGATCGCAATGCTGCAACGGTTCTATGATCCAGCAGATGGGTTTGTGAGGATCGATGGGTTTGACATAAAGACTCTTCAGCTAAAATGGATGCGAGGACAAATTGGTGTTGTGAGTCAAGATCAAGCTTTGTTTGGGACGTCCATAAAGGAAAACCTAATGTTTGGGAAAGATAACGCATCAATGGGTGAAGTCATTTCAGCTGCAAAGGCTGCAAATGCTCATAGCTTTATAACACGATTGCCAGATGGTTATGATACAAAGGTGTGTTTGTTTGTGCATGTGTGTGTGTGTAAAAACCATTAGACTTTAGAGTCAATTGCTTTACTTTGTTGTAAATTTCTGTATTTGGTTATAACATTGACATGATAACAGATAGGCGACCGCGGGGAACTTTTATCTGGAGGTCAGAAACAACGGATTGCAATTGCACGGGCGATTATTAGAAATCCGGTGATTTTACTTCTAGATGAAGCAACAAGTGCACTAGATGGAGAATCAGAAACATTGATTCAAAATGCACTTGATCAAGTAGCCGCGGGACGAACTACACTGGTACCTAAAACCATTCTCAAACTCCTTATCTATATGTTTATTTTATTTTCAACAACATGCATTAGGCGGATTTGAACCCAAATGGTGACATAGTGACAGCATCTATTTTTTTGTTTTTTTGTTTTTTGCAATAAAATGCATCTATTGTGAACAGGTGGTGGCGCATAAGCTTTCAACAGTTAGAGGAGCGAATCTCATTGCTGTGTTAGAAAATGGTTCCATTAAAGAAATGGGTTCTCATGAAGATTTGATGACGAAGAACAACCATTATGCAAAGCTCGTAAATTTTCAAAGACAATTCAGCTATGAACATCGACAAGATATTCAGGATGAAGTCAAAACTCATGACAAACGACAATCTTGGTCTGCCAAGAACAGTTTCAACAGGCTAAGCATAAGGTCTACTCCTGATCTCATTGTTTCTCATATCCCTTTCGAGAGCATTCACGCAGCAAGAATCGATGATAATCTCCCTTCTACATCTTTCACGCGACTTCTTCCGTTGGTTTCATCTGAGTGGAAGTCGGCTCTCGTCGGCTGCATATCAGCTGCAACATTTGGTGCAATCCAACCGTTTTACGCCTTAAACATCGGTGGTATGATCTCAGCTTTTTTTGCGAAAAGCTCAAAAGAAATGCATGACAAGATACAGATTTACTCCTTAATCTTCATTTCCCTCACCTTTATCTCCATCACCCTTAATCTTCTTCAGCATTACAACTTTGCCAAAATGGGTGAAAGGCTAATGCAAAGACTTCGGTTGAGAATGCTCGAAAAAATCTTCACCTTTGAACCTGCCTGGTTTGATGTGGAAGAGAACTTTAGCGGTGCGCTTTGTTCAAGGCTTAGTAATGAAGCATCCATTGTGAAGTCCTTAGTAGCCGACAGAATTTCCTTGCTTGTCCAGACCATTTCAGGTGTCACAATTGCGATGATCATCGGTTTACTAGTTGCTTGGAAACTCGCGTTGGTCATGATCGCTGTTCAGCCTCTTTCTGTCCTTTGCTTCTACACCAAAAAAGTTTTGCTCTCCAGCATTGCCCACAATTACGCCTATGCGCAAAATCGTAGCTCACAGATTGCATCAGAAGCTGTTTACAACCACAAGATTGTTACATCCTTAGGCTCCACGAAAAAGACCATAGAAATATTTGATAAGGCTCAATATGAGGCGAGAAAAAAGGGTAGGAAGGCAGCATGGCTCGCAGGGTTTGGGATGGGATCGGCGCAGTGCCTAACCTTCATGACATGGGCATTAGACTTTTGGTATGGAGGAGTGTTGGTTCAAAAGGGGGAAATCTCGGCCGGGGATGTATTCAAGACGTTCTTTATTTTGGTTAGCACTGGTAAGGTTATTGCGGAAGCAGGAAGCATGACTTCAGACCTTGCCAAGGGCTCGGCCGCCATTTCTTCCGTCTTCAAGATCCTTGACCGTCCTTCATCTCAAGTAAGTTACAAACAATCCATTAACAATTCTTTATTTTCTATATAGGTTAAAGGGTTTTTTTTGTTTATTGAATAAACAAAGACTAAACAAAAATATTTATAGAGTTACAAAGATGATGTAATGTAATCTATACAAGATTCAAATATGGCAACAAGAATAAGGCAATAGAAGAGATGCCAAATATATACAAGACATGAATATAACCTAAATATAGCCTAACAATTTCCTATAGGGTTCAACATAATTCCTTACAACTATTCTTAGTATATGATGCAATAAATTAGTGTTATTTTTTCATGGATATGTGAAGGACGATAAAAACCATGGAACAAAGATTGAGACAATAATCGGGCGAATAGAGCTAAAGAAGATTGATTTCTCTTATCCAAACCGGCCTAATATTTTGGTGCTCCAACAATTTTCCTTGGACATCAAGCCTGGGACGAGCATTGGATTGGTCGGTACATCAGGGTGCGGAAAATCAACAGTGATCGCTTTGATCCAACGCTTTTATGACGTGAGAAAAGGATGTGTGAAAATAGACGGCGTGGATTTAAGAGAAATAAATATAAAATGGTATAGAAAACATACTGCAATAGTGAGCCAAGAGCCAGTTGTTTATTCCGGAAGTATCCGAGAGAATATTATGCTTGGATGGCCCGAAGCGGCCGAGGATGAAGTTGTGGAGGCTGCGAAAGCCGCCAATGCTCATGATTTCATCTCGTAAGTATTCTTCGATTTTTACTACTAAAACACAAGTCAGAGAAATGAATCAACAAGTGTTTACATCCAGAATTTTGGTTGGCTAACAGTTTAGTTTTTGGGTTTTTAAGAAGGCTACATTAGGGTTCAAAACTTCTGATCGTAATTGTTGAAAGACTTAACAAAATAAATTCTTCTTCTATTTTTAGTTATATTTTTTTTTTCTTTCTATAAAGGGCAATGGAGAAAGGATATGAAACGGAGTGTGGAGAAAGAGGAGTGCAACTTTCAGGTGGTCAAAAACAGAGGCTAGCTATCGCTAGAGCCTTTCTGAGAAGCCCTGTAATACTTCTACTTGACGAGGTTACGAGTTCCTTAGACTTTGACTCAGAGCAAGCTGTTCAAGAGGCTTTGGCTCGGATCATGGCTACCCGGAAGATGACTACTGTAGCAGTGGCTCACCGTCTCAACACCCTGAAGAAATTGGACCGTATTGCAGTAATCGCAGATGGAACCGTAACGGAGACAGGGAGTTACGACCGCCTGAAAAACAGTGGAGGCCAGTTCTCTAGACTTGTTCATGCTCATGATCTCAAATCTTGAAGAATTGTTTTTTGAGAATAAGGTAATTATTGACTGAATAAAATTATACTGTAATATATAATATGAAAATTAGATGCCTTTCCTAGATGTGTCACACAATATCCAATAAGTTATCCAAAAAAATATATATTGGTTTTACATTTTTGTTATACTTGTTAAGTGTTCTTTGATGCATCTTAATGGCTTAACTTACCGATTATAGTCAACATGTCCAAGTTGACCCAAAAAAAATAGTGAACATGTCCAACTTAAACCTGGACTGAAATAATCACATTGACACATGATGACTTTTGATTGGTTGACACATGATGACTTTTGATTGGTTTCACAATCGAATCCTTTTTATGTAAGTATTTGGTTTAAAAAAACAAAACAAAAACCTCAAAGTAACCATTTTTGTGTGTAAATCTACGATCCATTTCCGATAAATGCAAGATGAACCATACACCCAACAAAAAACCTGTAGTTAAAGTTATAGCCTCTGAATATAACAACGTTTTGATAGATTTCAAAACGAAAACAAAATTTAAACCAATAATTGTTAGAGATGCAAGTTAGAATTATTTTTTGTTTTATCTCACCAATTAACTCTTTTTTTCTTTTCCTTCGTTCGTGTAAAAATGATTGGTATAGCAATCGCCAACAAAGCACCAGAAATAAAAGGGAACGTAGAGACCATAACACTTTATCAAGAGATTCTATGGCTACCGCTGCTCAGCTCTCCGGTCACTTCTACCAGCCAATTCTCACCGCCGTTGGAAGTGATTGCCGGAGGCATGTAACCGCCCGTTTCCTCCCTTTCCCGCGGCGGCGCAACGCAACCTCCCGGCTGCGGCCGAGCATGATGAGTCTTCAGGTGGGCAACGAAATGGCTTCGTCGACGGTGGACATGGAACAGCTCGTTGGGTTCCTATACAAGGATCTTCCTCACCTTTTCGACGACCAGGGAATCGATCGGACGGCGTACGATGAGCGCGTCAAGTTCAGGGACCCCATCACCAAGCACGACACTATAACTGGATATCTCTTCAACATTTCTCTCTTGAAGAATCTATTCACTCCTGATTTTCGACTTCACTGGGCAAAACAGGTCTTTGCTAATTTCTCAACTTAACTTTTGTTTTTTTTCTTTTCGAAAATTTGCTTGTCTCATTTGTTTTAGTCCATTGATTCTGATGCAAAGTAGAACACTTTAATGCACCACTATATCAGAGTTTGTTAAGATAAACTCTTTCTCACTGATCGTAAATTAGAAACAGAGGAGTTGTTTATATACAGAGGAAATGAAGTTAAGCCATCTAACTAACTGATTAACAGCCACTCTAACTAATTGTTTACAAACTATATGCTTTTGCTACCATAAAGTTATAAACCATAATGCTAGACTAATGCAGCTGCTATAGACAGGTCCATACGAGATAACCACAAGATGGACTATGGTGATGAAATTCTCGCTTTTACCATGGAAACCAGAGCTTGTGTTCACAGGGACATCAATCATGGCTGTTAATCCAGAAACTAAGAAATTTTGCAGCCATCTGGTATGGTTTGGCATGTCTTTATCTTATGATCCGTTTCTTTTTTTTTCCTTGTGAAATCGCTTTTGGTGCGGTCTACTTATTGCAACTTGATGTGCAGGACTTGTGGGACTCTATCAATAACAATGACTACTTCTCTCTAGAAGGTCTTGTTGATGTATTTAAGCAGGTGGCTTGTCTCAACTGCTTTCTTGGCATGAATCGAGAGCCTCCTTAAAATGGTTAATCATCTCTTACAAGTGAGTTATAGTTTTACTCTTTTTCTTTTTTGCAGTTACGGGTATATAAAACGCCCGATTTGGAAACTCCAAAGTATCAAATACTGAAAAGAACAGCAAGCCATGAGGTCACATATCTTCCTGTTGGTTAAAATTGTATTTGGCGTAGTGTACCAATATGCACAAATTGTTCCTGTAAAAATGGGAAAACGTGATGCTCGGCCTGAAATTCGATTTAATTGTTTGGCAGGTCAGAAAGTACGAACCTTTCATAGTTGTGGAGACAAACGGTGACAAGCTTTCTGGCTCTTCAGGTTTCAACAATGTCGCTGGGTGAGAGTTGAGGCAAAAAAATTTAAAGTCCATAAATTCTTGTGGCATTGTTGTGATAAATGTGAAAAATGTTACCTATGAAGCTACATATTTGGAAAAAACTCGACGATGGAGAAAATACCAATGACAACTCCAGTGTTTACCCAAGCAACAGATGCTGAACTCTCTTCCGTGTCAGTACAAATTGTCATTCCATCTGGAAAAGATCTCGGCAGGTAAAGCTTATCATCGTAGACATTACAATGATCGGACTGACTTGAGTAAAAAGGGGTTTTTTGTGCTTTTCCTTCTAGCTTACCGATGCCTAATGAAGAAAAGATAAACTTGAAGAAGTTGGAAGGCGGTTTTGCTGCGGCAGTGAAATTCAGTGGGAAATCGACTGAGGATGTTGTCCGCGCAAAAGAGAATGAACTGAGGAAAAGCCTGAGTAAAGATGGTCTTAGAGCTAAGGTGGGTTGTATGCTTGCTCGTTACAATGATCCAGGACGGACATGGAGCTTCATAATGGTATGATTCCGAGCTCTAGTACATATATATTTGATGTCTAGTTAGAAACCATCCGTTACTCTTATTTGTGTCATGTTATTTTGGTCAGAATTATCATCATGATTCATGACACACCCAAACGATCGTTATTGATCATTTACTTGAGTCGTGGCTCTTAGCTGTTATCTGTGTAATTGCCTTTCATTTGCAGAGGAACGAAGTTATCATATGGCTTGAGGAATTCAGTCTGGATTAAGCTCTCTGCTTGGCCAAACCTTATCAACTTACCATAATGTATGCGCAGCGGTTCCGTGTACTTTTTTACGTATACAGTCATTGTAAGATCACCACATTCCGACGACAGAAAAGTTGTATAACTATTCACACAATCCTGTAAAGCGAAAGATGGCGAAATTCTCCGGTGGCGTTTTCCTAAACACAGTGCATTTAATCCCCCGTGTTCAAGCAAGACGTGGTGGAGTAGTATGTTATTGAATAAAATAACATGAAATTTGTCATAAATTGGCGAAACTTGAGGTTGTTTTGCAAATAACAATAAGAAAAGAGATAACTTTGAGTTGACTAGGAGGACAAAATATCTACTGGAAAGTTGGAAACTATGATCTTTCAACAACAAAAAGAATTGACCCAAAAAAAGAAGAGATAACTTTGACTTGACTAGAAGGCGAAACGTCGTCGCTTCAGCATGATCCACTTCCACTTAGCGCAAAATAGTCCCAAGTCCTAGCGATAAAATTATCCGTTCAGCCGCCCAAATCAAGAAGCAATGCCACTCTCACTGGTTCAAGCCGCTTCAGTGTCCTACTTCAAATCCCAATCAGCGATTCCTACTCTCTTCAAGCCATCTGGTTTACTTCTTCAAAAGTCCATCTTTCCTGATTCCAAGCTAACCCTCCACCGGATTTTCCATTCCACAAAGAAAGTCTCAGATGGGTCTGCGCGTGCTTCCTTGCTTGAGAGCCCTGTCTTATGGGCTGGTCGAATTTGTGTCTTCTACGCGCTCGTCAAAGCTGGTTTAGCTGGATCCAAGTCTAACCCCATCGTTTCTGGTTATAATCCATTTGACTGACTTCTCTAGGGTTGTTTGAATTGTTTCGCTTTCTATCTTTCGATTTGGTTTGATCTTCTTGGGTTATCTCAGGTTTGGAAAGTGGTGGTGTTGATGTTGAAGATGATGGTGCGGATCTTGGTTTCTCAAAGTGGCTTAACATTAAGGGCAAACCAGGTTAGTTTCAACACTTATGACTCATTCTGTCTTATAGGGTTTGTGTCCAAGTCTAGAGCTTTGATCTCTATAGAGATGATTTAGTCAATGGTTTAGTAAGAACCAGCAATATACCGGTTGTTTATGCTTGAATTATACAAGTTATATATATAAGTGTGAATCACAGAATCTCAAATTTCAAACTCAGAAAACCGACCTCTTGGCTCGTCTTTCTGGAACCCGGGCTATCTCGTTTTCCTTCGTTATTCTTCACTCTTGCTCTACGATTAAGCTTGATTTTGTTCATCTTCTCTTGACCTCTATTCTTCTAATAAATTTGAAACAGAGCTGCACTTTTCAAGCTCAAATTACTGGCATTTGAATTTGTTCCAATTGCTACTCTTGTGTAGTCTGTAGATTCAGCTACAGTTTCAGTTTACTTATTTGAGTAAGAGAGAGAATGCCTTATTCTATGCAGCCTAAATGTTGAGTATGAGACAGTTTTTTTCTATGCTCAGGAAAGGATGCAGCTGATAAGAGGAAGCTGGTGAGCAAATGGCACCCGACGACAAAGGGAACACTTAGAAGGAACTACAGGGTACCTTCCAAAGGCGAAGGAAACCGTCTGCTTAAATCCATTGCGTCTCTTCTTTCAGATGATGACCACTTTAGAGATGCAACATCTCACAAGGTAACAAAAACACATCTATAATAATAATCCTCACTTGTCTCTCTCTCTCTGCGTTCGGTATAAGAACCAAATTGTGACACTGACTGCAGGGTTGTCAAATACGGCGGGAGAGTGCACACGGTCAAAGCGTATGTTGCAACAACGTCAGAGCTCTGTTTGATGAGTTACCAACACCACATTTGGTGGTTGAGATCACACCTTTTCCAGCCGGCCCGCTTACAGAGAATGATTACCTTAAGGCCGAGAAGCTGGAAAAGGTTCTTAGGTCAGGCCCCAACATTTGAACCCTCTGGTACTCGGAGAGAGTGATCTACTATGTGTCAAATTCCAAAATCTGTATATACTCTGCCATCTTTTGACTCTATGAAAGTCTTTGTTTCTCGCCAATCATATCTTATTATTATTATTAAAGATCGTTTTCAGGTAGAGATAAGTTTCTAAATTATCTGCACGCAAGGATTTATATTGAGGATTGTATGAGTAAGTTAATAACTTCCTCAGGCCATCTTCAACGTAACTATGACAAATTGACAAGTGCACAACAGAATTTTCTCTCGCGGTCTTCAATTTTACAAGCAAAATGACAAAAGACAAGTGCAGCTAATTGCTATTGCATTTATACATGGAACATGGCAAAAATACGCTTTGAAACTTCTGTGGGGAAAATCAATTCCAATGTTCTCTCTTTACCACAATAATGAAAACACTAATGGGTTAAGCGTCACTAGGTGAAAAAGGGTCATATACTTGATGCACACCAGCGTTGAACCGGTGGCGAATCTGTGGTTGGCCACTTGGGTTCAGGTTATCATCATGAAACACTGGTCTTGGAGGGAAATGAGCAGAACGCTGCGGGAACTGAGCTCCAGGGAAGTTCCTAGGCATCATCTGGGGCAATGGAGGTCCAAAGTTCTGCAAGTTGGAAGATCTCACGTTACCATGAAATAGTGCAGGCGGGTGGCTCAGGGGTTGATCCATCTGCCTGCCAAAGTGCTGTGATCTTGCGAAACTTTGCCCAAAATGTTGAGAGGCTGAAGTGACGGATGGGGCTTGAAATGCCAGATGAGGGAGATGAGCTGATTGAGAGTTCGGTCTAGGAGATATCTGTGGTTGTGGAAGAAAGCCGAAATCCCCGTGAAACGGCCTAGGAGCTGTATTTGTGAGAGGGTTTATGGAAGAATAAGTAGGAACAGGACCAGCAGGCCTGCCAGCAATATGTGCTGACACTGACATGGGACGCAGAGGACCACCATAAGCATATTCTGTTAGATGTTTCAGATTGATATTCGAGGGAAAGGGAATTGATGGTAGTTCAGTACCTGGCTGATGAGCTAAGGGATGTGGACTGAAGTTAGGAGCCAGAGACCGTGCTGACTGGGACATGTTGCTTGAGACTATGTCTGGCGAAGGCGTTGGTCTAAATACACTGCTAGGTACAGGTTGGAAAGTCAATAGTGTTGACGGCCTCATTGTAGATTGTGGTCCTATTGGTTGTATCTGACTGCCAGAATATGGAGGCGCAGTCGAAAAACCCGGTTGAGCTAACGATCCTTGTGGGGCAACCACGGAGTAGGCCCTTGGTGTGCTGGAAAGGTTAAAAGAAAACAAATCTGGTGGACGAGGGACTTGAGGATCAGGACGTAATGATGTGTTATGAGGAATTGGAAGTGGTTGCTGAGCAAAAAGAGGACTGGGGTTCATAGAATTGGTTGGCAGTTGTTGATCCTGGATACGATTACCAAGACTTGGAGCAGAGGGATTAAGAGGTGGATAAAATGGAACTTGATTTGAAGCCAATGGAAACGAAGAACCTTGCTCTTGGAATTGGCTTTGTGGAGGTTGTACAGAGCTATCAGTTCGCTGTTCGGGGCTTGGGTCTGTAGCAGTCGCGTTGCTGTCGCCTGGAATGGTTGAAATGCCTTCAGATCTGGAAGATGGAAGAGCAGTACCAGCTCCTGAATTTCCCTACATGGGAAAATGATATAATCTAATCATTTGGAAAACTGAGACTTTAAATAACAAATGCTATATCATCTTCTAACTCCTTTCTATAGAGGTTTTAGGAACTCACAGACACTGAAGAGATAAGCAGCTCAATTACAGCAATAGCTGCATCCACTTTTTCGTAAGTGTCAGATGATATCTGAAAATATAACTCTTGCCAGGACGTCTTGAACTCATTTTCATCTGAAGGAGAGAGTTCAACCTGCACACATGAAGAAAAATCTGATTAAAAAACCCTTGCAATAAGAATACTGAGAATTTTCAAGGATCAGCACGGAGAGGCAGAGCAACAATAATGAGAGTCTGTTATGGTTATCTCGATGATCATTTATTCCAATACTTACCTTCTCTCCTCCTGTTTTAGTACCAAAAATTTGAACTTTGGCTCCAGTCTCCTGTTCCCATAATGAAAATAGTTAGCTTGTATACAGAATCGGATTGAAAGGTACTCAATTTGTGTTGGGATGTTAACTCAAGGCAGATAAGGAACTGTAGCTGCAAATAGCAGCAATGATATTTTGTAGGTGACTTACTTTTTCGAGCCGCTTCTGAGTATCACCTTGGGAACCAAATATGAAACTTAAAAAGCTAAAACCAGAATGTTCTTTGACCTGCAAAAGCACAGGTCCATACAATATTAGCTTCGAAAAGCTTATTTTATTTTGTGCAACGTTAGCTTCGAAAAACTGAGTTGTTACATGACTCTAAGAAAACAGAATCCAAAAGATGTTGTACAGGTTGAAGCAGCATTATATATCAAACCCGCAAGTGATACAAAAACAATGGTGGGAGAATAAGTAAAGGTCATTGAAAGGTTTGTACTAGTATTCCATTTTTTACTTGGATTTAAACAAAACCAATAACTTTCTCAAGATACAGCATGAGCCACCTGTACAACAAAACTACAAGACTTTCTAGCTTCTGTGAGGTAGAAAGGTAATACTTAACATGAGAAAACAAAGGCGAGATTTGAGAAAGCTTTAACCTCTAACCAAGTAAGAACTTACATTGATCGGCAATCTAGCTTCTTTCAGCAATGGCTTATAATCAGGTGGAGCCTTGTACCTCGGATTCAACTCGAGTATCTCCCCTAGAATTGAAGAAGCTACATATCACTCAAGGGAAAGCGAATGCGAAGATGGAAGGAGGACATTTCAACATACCAATTGCTTCACGTTTTTCTAACTCCAGATGTTCAGCAATCTTGATCCATAAAGACATAGATGATTGAAAACAGACACGGGGCTTTAAGTAGCTAAAGAATCGAAATGAAGAAGAAAGCTGGGGAAAATCACTTACATCAGTGTTGTTCTGGTAAGCCAATGACCTTGTAAAGGCATTCTGTGAAGCTAAAGCTGGCTCTCTGTTAGTCTCGGCTTCAAGAGTTCCCGATTCCAATTGCTGTGTAATTTGGTCCAAGCGTTTCTGCTCAAAATCAAAACACACAGGAAGACGCCAATTGGAGTTTCAACATACTCGACGAAGTAACAAACAAATTCAATTGCAAAACCTGTGAATGCTCCGACTTGTCAACAAATTTCTGCTGAATCAATTGATTGATTCAAACATTAAACCAAAAGAAGATGAATAAGCCTTCCAAGTATACCTGGTAAGCTAAAGCTCTACCCTTCTTGACTGCAGTATCTTGTGTCAAATCAGGTCCCCATTTAGTCTTCCTCTTCCCCAGCTTCGCGAGCAGTCCATTATCCGTGTCGGCACCTCCCAGGGTTTTCCCACGTTGAAAAATCGGGATCAATGATCCAGATAACTTGTTTTTAGGGATAACGAATCCAGAATTGGCACCAAACATTGAGATCTTCGCACCGCTAGTAGAAGTCATCTCCGAGTGCTGGGAGTAGCGTTGCAGCAGATGGATCGTCAGTGAAGATGAAATCAATCCGCGGCGGAGATTCTTGCCCGTCAATCTGAGAATCACGTCGCCGGTTCGTCGTTAAGGGTTTCGACTTTCGACAAAAAAATTTCTTTCAACTGTTTTAAGTGCGTTTGGAGACAAGTATTTAAATGAGGACAAACCACGATAATTAATCGATATCGCGATCTTTTAGAATTAAATCCGTTCGATGAAATATGCAGAAAACCAAGCCTAATTGCATTTTGGCTCAGGAATAGTTGACCTTCGTTCGAAATAAATCACATTTTGGCTCGAAAGGCACAAGTCGCGATATACACCACGATACGCGAAGACTATATGGGTCTGTTCGTTTGCCTGTTACAGAAAACTGCGGCTGCGGCCAATCGGTGTTCGTTTACCAGACGCAACCTTCTGCAGCCAAACACATCGGCTGGACGCTGCGATCTGCGTTCGAAATTTCTGAACGCTGAATTTCTCCAGCGTTGCGTTGCGATCAACAACGGCTGCGTCTGAACGCAGCATCTAGCCGCATGCCGAACGAACAGACACTATGTGTTATGAATCCTAATCATTGCGTCTACTCCCACAGTTAGCGGACCACTAACCGTTCTCAAACTGTCCCTTGCTATTTCCCATCGACCACACCCCACAGTCCATAAACCGCTCAGCCAAGACCTTTAACCGGTCGAACCTTCTTGCGGTGCAGCCTATCTCCCTGCGGCTTTCCTCTTGCTTCGGCCATTCCATCCACCATGTTGGACTGCTCCTTGTTCTTTCACCGCGGTTTGTGTCTCGTGGTGCGACTGACCAAGTCCCAAGCCGCAGACCACTCACATACAAGCCATTTGCCTTGTTTTCAATATGATCCGATCCCAACTCACCGGGTTGATAATTATGTTTTTAACTACGTCTTTCATTTTTATATGCATTGTTCTCCATCATTCATCATATGAAGTGAATAGTCCTTTTAGTTAGACCATGAATTAGGATTTGATATATGATGAATTGCTATATTAATTTCAACTAATACTAGATTTGACTTGGCCTACCGATGTTCGACAATCTGGTTAAGTTATCATTTGGAAGTAACAAGAAACCAGGTTGGAAACTGCTGCCTTATCTGCTTCAGCAATCTCCAAAGCTTGAAACTTTAATCATCCAGGTATGCAAAATCTTAGACAGGATTACTTTAATTTCCGTCTAAAATTATTTGTGGGAATCAATTACAAGCTTTTGTTGTGTCTTCAAGATTCTATTTGTTGCTTCAGTTAGTTCTTCATTAGCTCAAGCTCCAGGTAATTCTTTCTTTCTGGGTTCTGTGAGAACAGTCACAAATTATGCCCCTTTTTGAACAAAAAGTTTCTGGAGTTAAGATTTGTCTTGATAGAGTCGATTTATGTTCATATGAATAAGATTCTGCTAGAGACTGCTCATAGAAATATACATATCTTTAGTTAGATTGCTATAGCAAACCAGGATAAGAATTTGTAGAATAGAGGTGCTATAGCGGGAAAAATAAAAAGATTAAGCCTATGTGGAATTTCAGATGAATCTAATAACGAAATTGAATCGAGGTTTGATAAGGATAGGTTTTATGAGCTTGGATTGTAGAACACTGATAAAATTGGACTTTAGATGATCATCTTATTTATCAAAAAACTGCTAAGATATCGATTCCTAATGAAACAAGAACTCAGTACACAACTTTTCAGCATTTCCCAGCTATATCAGCTTCAGTGTCATGAGTAGGATTAGGTATCTCATAAGAGCCACTTTCCTGTATTGGTAATCTTGACAACAACAGGAACAATGTGTATCCCAAATTCGATATATCTCCCTGATGTCTACTTGTTGGGCCTTTATTGTTATGTATGATTCCAGCACAATTGAGGATGATAGAGCTGGTTTTTTTAGCCTCTAGTCCTGGTATCAGCCTGTGTTTGTCATCTGAAGACGGACTTTATCTGAGTGTATCCGCTCGGTACTGATACGCAAAGCTCTGGTAAGGTTAGTTATAGTTCAAAGCATATGAATTTATATGTGATTTGGTTGAGAAAAGGAAATGAGTTGTGTTGGTGTCTTAGTGTAAAAGAATTTGAGAATCCAATTTGGTAAAGAAAGCTAACTACCTTGTTCAAGTTGCTGCTGGGACTGATCGGGTTTCAACAACGTTACCTGTCTATAGCATTAGAAATGAGAGACCACCTCGGAAGGTTTTGCAGACCACTGTGGTTCACTGGCACATCTTTAACTTGTTTTGCTGAGATCATGGAAAAAGATCTCGGACCTTAACAAGTTTATGAACCACCTGCCATGATTCTTTAGATTTGCCAAAACAGCTGATTCGTCTAGGGGACCGATTCTGATGATATGGAGATCTGCAAGTATCTGCAGAAGAGAAGCGGTTCAATAGAGGTTTTTGCTTGACATACATTTACTATAAGATGATTGCTTCTAATGCAGCAAAGTTTATTGCCAATTTTGCATCGATAAATCGTTCTGCTCATTGGGGTTAAGAAGGCGGTTATCGTGAATGGAGTGCAATTGGAATCCAGAACCAAAGATTGTTGCAGTGTAAGGAACTCTATCTTAGTAGATCTTTTTATGCCTATGCTTCCACATTCGTTTCGGTTAGTTTTTTATATATGTTGCATGTTTATGCTGCAATAAGCTGTTTTGCAGTATCTGCAGGTTTCTGCTCTAGGAAAAGTCTGGTATTTGAGCTGTGAATGAATCCCATCAAGGCATCTGCCATATCATGATTCAAATCAGAATCTCATCAACTGGACGATTCACAAAATCTTCTTTTGGTTTTTGTTTGTGTTTCCCTGCACTCTGTGTTTCTTTCTGGTTATCCGAATTCTGAGTCTCGCCTTTCTGAAATATTCAGTTGATTTCCAGGTTTCTCAAGGTCTAAGATGCATATAGTCAATGGAGACACTGAAGGAATCATTGGTCCGGCTCTAGCAGAAGACTAATACAGTGTCTCCAATCGATGTGGAATATCGCAGTGAAGGCATTGCTGTGTGTGAAACCGCAAGGGAACATGAGACCATCAATGTCTAAAGTTAGTGATGAAGGAGATACAGGACGTGATGAGGATGTTCGAATGTTGGAGAATTATCTCACCATTAATGAATCTGTATTGCAGCCAACATTGGAATGTTTGTAGTGTTGTTATTAGTGATCAATTTGACATACTGTGAAGTATTGCTTTATTTGATCTAAATTAATCAATGTTCTTAAAGTTTCCTATGAAAATACAATCAAATACTCAGGGAATTGATTAACAGGGAGGATTATATTTTTCAATGATACACACTACCACTTTGCTTCAATGTATCTGTGTTTTATGATATCCAGTTTTAGTGGGGTATTTTTCTCACCTTTGGAAACATACTATAAAAAGCCATGGATTCATGTCATAATTAGCATTCAAAATATTACAAACAGCAGCAATAAGTTCATAAGGTTTCTTGTAGATGCAGATAAAGATAGTACTACTAAAATAAAACTAGAGAAGAAAAACCAGAACACTAGTGATGATGATGATGATGAGAGACTCTCAAGCTGCTCCACGCGTGATATGGATTCTGATGGAGTGAACTTTCTTGCGCGTGTGAAGGAGCTCGCATTTGACAGTATCGTTTTCCTTAAGCATGTTCCTTGGACAAATCCTGTCCCATCCTTTGAAACAAACCCTGTTATCAGCCCATTTGTCTCTTTCCCCTGTTGTGATCCCTTCTGCATCAATGTACTCTATTGTATTCCCAAACCTGAGATTATGCTCGCTGATCACAGGGGCTGGAATCAGCTGCACAAACAAAACACAACAACAAA
>PKMM01011643.1:297618-322726 GCA_002933915.1 Eutrema heterophyllum
TTTTTTTTTTTTTTTTTTTGCTACAAAAAGTAGTCGCATTGATACCGTGTCGAACAAGGCTTTATTTGTTTGCAGTATAGACGTAAATAGACGGGAAAAACACTTATTTTACGTTTGGCTGTTGCGTTTATATTTTGTTAAAAAAAACTATTGAATTATGAAAGTATTCATGTTGTGGAAATTTCCCTTTTAACAAAAAAAAAGTTGTGAAAGTTTCGTAAGATTGCCTAAAACCTTATTCTGCTATTTTGTGAGTTTCTCACTTCTCAGTTCTCATATCCCAATTTAGTGAATAAAATCTCTTCAGCACGGGCTCATCATCGTTCAACGCTTAATTGTATGCGGTTTAGTAATCGATTTCATATTTTTAAAATATGAAACTAATTTAATTTAAAACGGTTTTTTATTCCTAAACTGTATCAAACTAAGCTAGTACTATAAAACATTCTGTTTGACATTCGAATTAGATATTCTTAAATTGCCAATTTAGTAAATTAAGCTAAACCGATTTGGATCAGTGGTTTCCTGAAGTAACCATGAGATCCAATAACCAATGATGGTACATGTTGTAACCCAAAAAACCGGTTCGGTTAAGTTTCGACCGGCTGCGGCTGCGAGAGTCGTCCTTTAGAATAATAGTTTTGGGGAACGGAGAGATTGGAGACGGAGGAGATGGCGGTGAGACAAAAAGCTATGGCGACGTTGCCGAACTTAATTCGAAGCATGAGAAAGGAAGTTCCTAAGCAGCCCAATCTTGGCTTGCCATCTCTTAGACGAGCTTTCTCTCTCTACGATCAGATCAATCTCATCGATAATGTTCCTGAAGACCAGCTCCGATTTCAGGAGTAAACATATCAAATTCCCTTCCATCTCCCTGATTCATGCTTCCTAATTTGACTTTTCAGTAATTGGAATTTGGATTTTGAGTTATGTAATGATTAGATTAGTGGTGGGTTGGTCTTTGATTTTGCAGATTTGATGAGACGAGTTTCACTGTGAATGGGGTTAAATACGAAGGTAGCTTGCTCTGTGTTGGGAATTTGCTAATGTCATGGAGCCCTCGTAGCTTCTCCGAGATCACTACGGATAGGTTACCGTCTCTCTTCTCTTCAGCTTACTTATCCAGTACTGGAGAATCTTATGCTTGAATCTTGAGCAACCAAATGAAAGCTTAGAGTTAAGAGATGTTGCAACTGCGTAAAGTTGTATTCCTTAATCTTGAAAATGAAAAGTTAGAGTTAAGAGATGTTGCGACTGCCTTAAGTTATATTTCGTTCATTGTCCTTAGCCCTTGATTCTAACGGATGTTTGTTCTCCATCATATTACGATTCAGGCAGATATTCGTAAGTCCGTGTTTCAGCAAAAGTTTTGTGTTTTAGATGGAGATTGTTTGAAAGTTTAGTTGTCGTTTATACCAGAAGGTGTGGTAGTGTGTCGGAAAGACATTTATGTGCTTTAAAGTTGGAGCTGTAGATGACTTGAATTCATCCTCTATTGTGCCCTTCTAGTCTAGATTTGGACCTCTTCACTTAGATCCCTCTCTTTGCTAGAGGCTTTATTTGATGTGGTCTAACAATTTATCGATTTGGTGGGTTTGATCGAACTTTGGGTATTCATTCATAGTTCAATGCTCTTTGACTTAATTTTCTGATATACATGAAGTCTGAAAAGTTTTGGCAAAACTCTTTAAATATCTGTTTTATGGATGCAGCTTGTCAATCTTCCAGACAGTTCGACCAATTCCAGGTACTATATACATTTAACAATTTTATGTTGTTTAATTCCACTTTCGTTAGAATAATTTATTTTGGTTGAAATTGATCGTCTGGTGTTATAACTAAAAAGAAACCATATGATACGTATGTTTAAGCCATATAGCTAGTGGCTAAAAACCTTTTGCACATATTGAAGTGTATCATCAGTGGTTTCTGACTCTCCCTTCTCTGGTGTATTTTCTCAACACTCTCTAGAGCTCTTGATTATCGGGTGTGGAAGATACAACCACCCGCTGAATCCCCAAGTGCGTCAGTTCGTAAAGTCAATTGGCATGAAGCTAGAAACAGTTGATTCTGTATGTCTATCCTCTCTAGCTTCTCTTATCTTCTTGCTTCGTTCTATACAAGTTCTTGTGCTGTTGGTTTCGAATATTTGTCTGTGCTTTTTCATTAACTCCCTGTTCTATCCAGAGAAATGCTGCATCTACTTACAACATACTGAATGAGGAAGGCAGGATCGTGGCCGCTGCATTGCTTCCTTATGGAGTTACATCCTAAGAATCTCATAACCTCGTCTTATCCTGTAGAACAAACTTTGAACAACTCGAGCTTGATCTTTATAGTTGAAACACCAACACAGTCTTGTCTACTGTAAATGAAACGTTGCACACTCTTTGTTTGCAAAGCTTTTTGAAAAGAATCAAAATTTCCATGGTTATCTTTTCAGGGTAACCATATTATTGCAGTATTGAAAACTTTCCTTGTTTCACAGCTTAAATGAATTGAGCTTTATCTGAAAACAGACAACAGTTTCCTGCTTTATTTCATTGGTTACATGGAAAGTTCTCTAAGAACACACTGAAAAACTCAGTGAAGAACATAACCACAAGTACTAGGTATTAAAACATAAAAGATACTTGAAAAAAATGTTGAACTGAACTTTTCTTTGGTGCGCCTTGCTTCTAACCATGGTACTCTCTCCATGTCCATGTTCAACTTATGTGCTAAGTAGCTAGTTAGACTTTCAACTGTTGTATTGGTCTTTCATTTTCTCTACAACAGATCATCTTCTTTCAGTGATACTCAGCTGAGAAGATTATTCGAGCCGGTAAAGTGTTTAGATCGCATTGAGTACTCTTTTATGAGTTTGGAGAAGAAAGAGTCTTCCCTCTCTAGCAGTTTTGCAGGTGAGTCAAACTCTGCGATTCGCCCTGTTCATGAAAAAGGTGATTTAGACCTCATTACTATGTGTGTGTGTATGTATGTACAAACTAAAAACACATGTATATTGTTCCTACCATCACTTAGAACCAGAACAAGATCACTCTCGATCACTGTGTGGATTCTGTGTGCTATAGTCACCACTGTTCGATCTTTAAATTCTTGACTGATGATTTTCTGTATCACACCATCTGTTGCAGAATCAACTGAAGCAGTAGCCTCATCGAGCACAAGAATGTTGCTTTTCTTCAACAACACCCTCCCAAGACAGACTAACTGCCTTTGCCCTACGCTCCAATTTTCTCCATTTTCAACCACTGTTGCATGCATTTAAGAGTCTTAGTTTTTTATAGTCCTACAGATTTTAAACTTTTTTTTTTCATGATAATTTCAGAATACTCACCTGAAGCATCCAGCTTCTCATCCTTTGCACGCAGAACTTCTCCTAGTTGGCATTTATCAAGCGCCTAAGATATCACATTGTAATTAGTATTTGTCAAAGTTAATCAGAGAAGAATTACAGAGAAAATTTTGCAGGATTTTTACCTCCCAAATTTCGCGATCGGTGTACTGAGCTAAAGGGTCTAGATTCACTCTGACTGTTCCATCAAATAGTGCAGGATCTTGAGGAATAATCCCAAGCCTTGATCTCAGGTCATGTAGACCAATCTTGGTAATATCCACATCATCAATAACTATGGTTCCTTGACTTGGTTCAACAATCCTAAATATTGCCTGAATTAAAGTTGATTTGCCGCCTCCTGTTCTTCCTACAACTCCAATCTTTTTTCCTCCTGGAAACTCACAGGTGATGTTTAATAGGATAGCTGGGAAATGTTCCGCATACCGGACCTGGAAGAAAAGACAGTCGAACAAAGTTATCTTTTGCAACAAAGGTGGTTTACTAATATGTGAACTAGATTCTGAATTTCACAATCATATGTCCAAGAGTAATGTTTTACGAACTACTTCGCTGTTTACCTGTAAGTCTCTGAAGACGATTGATCCAACATTTGGCCAGCTATCAAGAGGTTTGTGATCATCAATTACTAGAGGTGCCTCACTAGGAATTTTGGAATACTGAAGAATTCTTTCTACAGAAATCATCTTGTTTTCTGCATTACATATGTTCCATATCACCGTGGCTTGTAAAACATTCAGACTTAAGCCATATGTGACACCAAGACCGGCAATACCTGTAAGAAAGGTGAACATGAAGTTTGAGTTCTGATCTAATTAGACAATGCATTTGCTCATATATGATGCATGCGACTTACTTGGATTGATGGCACCTTCAGGGAGGGTCACAAGTAACACCAAGGAAAAAGCAAAGACAAAGTGAGACAGCAAATTCAATCTGAAGGAAAGCCACTCCATTGCTGATGTAATATGGAACAATGGCCTTGAATGGTTATCAATTAGATTAAGGTTTGAGCTAATGAAGCTGTCTCGTTGATCAAAAGCGCGTATTGTTATATCACCAGCAAGCGATTCAGCGAAATGGTGGAGGATTGGAGCTCTTTCTACTCCCGATATGCATGACAATTCTCTTGCAGTTGGTGTGTAATATCTCTGAAGAAAAACAGCAACAAAAAAGTTAGCAAGATTTCTTGTATCATGGAGGAGAAATTGGATATTTTTTTCTTCTCTAACCTGGTACAACACGCAGGCTACTGCTACTGGAATGAAGATGACACAAACTTGCCAAGCAACTTGAGACATTACGAAGATAGTTCCAACAATCTGAATGATCGAGAAAGCACACCAACCTAGTTTGGTTGCCATTTCCAAATCGAGGACACTTTGATCTGTGGATACCTATTATAAAACATGGATATCAAAGGTATTTTCAATCTTTTTCAATAAAAAACCATGTTTTTTGTTGGATTGATTATGGTACTCACTCTGTTCAAGATTCTTCCTGTTGGAGTTGAATCGAAAAATGACATGGGGGCTCTGAAAATGCTGCAGAGCATCCTTGAGAAGAACTTCTCTGCTGTGGAAAGTCCACCTATAGCGACTAGAATAGTCCGTGCTAACACACAAAGTGAACTTCCAGCAGCAAGAAGTGCGTAAACAAGTAATATCCGATCCATCCTTAACTTTGGTTGGGATTCAGCAGTAGGAGCAGCAGTCCATGCCATCCAGTAATTGCTAGCAATCTGTAGCATTTGGAAGCAAGATTGAGCCAAGATTATGAATGGCACAAGCAGTCCGCCTTTTACCGTTGTCAAATATGCTAAGTAAACTTCTTTGCCAACGACTCCTTTCTCTGTCTCTTCATCTTGCACTAGCTTTGCTTCCTTCTTTTTGTTCTCTGTTGAGATGTTGTGCTCTGAGTCACACTGTGTCTGGAGGCTTTCTGCAATTGATGCTGTGTCATCTTTGGATTCCTCTTTGAACTGTCTGCTTGACTTTTCAATTGATAGGATCAGTAGCAGAGAATTCGGATAACCAGAAAGAAACAGAGTGCAGGAAAACACAAAAAAAACCAAAAGAAGATTTACATCGTCTTGTGAATCTTCCTGTTAATGAGATTCTGATTTGAATCATGATATGGCAGATGCCTTGATGGGAATTCATTCACAGCTCAAATACCAGACTTTTCCTAGCGCAGAAACCTGCAGATACTGCAAAACAGCTTATTGCAGCATAAACATGCAACATATATAAAAAACTAACCGAAACGAATGTGGAACCATATGCAAAAGATGGTGCTTTTGCCTCTTGAGGAGAGTTTGGAAATGCTCTTCGTCTTCTTTTAGTAGTTCATACTTGTACCTACACATCGGCTTAAACATGAGCTTACAAAATATGTGTAAGGTAGATAAGTTTTTGCTTGATTTGTCAAACATTTCTGTTAATAAAATACATTTTTATTACAGTTTTTATATAAAATTTGTAAATTGATCATAAAATAATTAAAATTTTATTTATTTTATAATTTTTTGTCACCATTACTTTTGTTTAAACATTAGCTTAATTTTTAATCAAATTTATTTGTTTGAACAAATAAATTAGCTAATGTTTAAACAAAACATTTGTTTGAAAAAATATTTTTTTTTCGTTTACGACATCAAAAATCCTAGGCACGGGTCTGTTAGTGTCACATAATTGAATTAGTCATAATTACGAAAATTCATATTCTATGATAATGTTTAATTCAAAGATAGAGGGAGAAGGGTTTGAGCATATAAGGAGGTTGAACATAAATCTTCTTCAACTTCACGAACCAAACTTTTCTTATGTATCACCAAACTCAGCATTAGTAATTACGTTTTATTTTTTTCGTAATTACATGCGACACTTGTCCGTCCGCTACTAACACACCGATGTATTAGAGAATACACAACCCAACGTTCCTAATGAAAAAGACATTCGGTGAAAGAAAATGGAGTTGGGAATGAGGAAAGGCTCTTGGGGCAGTGACTTCCCCATAAAGCCTATACTTTTGGGACCCCATCGCTACAGCCACGTGACCACGATTCCTCCGCCAGCTCGCATTGTCTCTCCTTGTGGACCATTCCCTAAAAGTCCTCTTTTGCTTTTAAAAAAAAAAAAATATATATTATTCCGCATTAAACTTTCAAAGAAAAATATGATCTTTTTTGTCAACGATTGTGTCCACTATATTTTGGGTTTAATGTTAAGGTTTGCATCCACTGTTTGTTTACCTATACATCTAACATTTTTAATTTCTCTTTTAGTCATCACTAATATCGTTGTAGTGATGATAATTTGTTTTTTTTTTCCTGCTCAAAAATATATATATAATCTCATGGCCGTCTGCTTCAGGATTACGTCAACGTCACCAACCCATTTTTTTGGCGGTGTGTCTTCTTATCTAAGAATATATAATACCAACCTGACTATAAACAATTTAGATTGGATGTAAACCTTTAAACCAATGCGTTGGTCTTTGTTTGTTAAACATAAATCTATACATAGAAGGTTGGTACTTGAAAACAAATTTAAGGAAGACAAACTCAATACTTACAGCGAGCCAAGTGTAGGTGGAGTTTTTAGGTGAACACATTATTGCCCTTTTTATGCCGAAAAAAATCTAACTCCGAACCAAACCACAAAACTCTCACGTAATAAATAACTACAAATCATTAGCATGTACAATTGTACGTAGATACCTAGATGCATACAATGATACAACCCACTGCTAAAGAGTGCACACAAAATAGACATGTGCATTATAGGTCGAATTACATAAACTTTTCAGGTAATATAAATAAATTACCTGTTTAATTGGATCAAAATAGATTATCTCAACGGGTAACAGTGTTATCTGAGATACATGAATTACCAATTTTTGTAATTATATAATTTTAAAAGGATATATAAATTCTTAAAATTTCTCAAGAGTAACCAAATTAATTTTCCAAAAAATAATAATCAAAAGTTTCAATATTATCCAAAAGTATTCGAAATACATGAACGTGAATCCATAAAAGTATAGTGATCTCTGGTATTATAACTTATCTTTATCCGATTATCACCCGCTATTATCAGACTCTTTTATCCCGAATGAAGTAAATCACTTATGTAATAAAATCACTAGAATCATTTGGTATGTACATTATACAACCCACTATTAAAGAGGTAATGGCACATGCAATAAAGTAAAACCATATTGATCTCATTTCCGCCACCACTTTATGTCAGAAGAAACTCATTCTCCTAGAGAAAGAATGAGAAGGGTTAAAACGGGAAAGAGTGAAAGTAAAGTCACGTCGGTCCGTTTTGGTCAGAGAGAGAGAGTGAAGCCTAAGGGAAGATAAAAAAGAAGGTTATTGTCGTTGCAGTTAAGCTCTCTCTCGCCAAATCTTTTTATCCTTCTAAATTCCATTTTTACCCCTTCCTTTTTCCTTCTCTCTCTCTCTCTCTCCAAACACACATCATCAAACCAACATTTGTCTGCTGCAACTCTCTCACCCTTTCTTCTTCTTCTTCTTCTTCTTCTTCCTGCTTCACTCTCTCTCTTTCGATTCCCAGATCACTCCTTCTTCCTCTTTCATCAATGGAATCCGCGCCGCCTGATGATTGTTCTGTTAAAGTTGCTGTCCACATCAGACCGCTCATCGGCGACGAACGGCTTCAAGGTTGTAAAGATTGTGTCACTGTCGTTTCTGGTAAACCGCAGGTACAGTTGCTTTTCCAGTTTCGACAATGTGAAAAGCTCTCTGTCTGTTTATCAATCTGGACTTTGAGAAGATTTTCTTTTTCTTTATCAAATTTATTTCTAACTGATCAGCTTTTTTTTTTTAATCGGAATTGTCTCCCTGAGATCTAGATCTTGCGACGTTTAGTATCAGTGATTTTTATTTTTCTTTCATATGCATGTTTGACTTAGTCACTTCTATTTTCTAGGACAATATTGCATCTTAAATTATTTCCTTAATTAATTTGCTCACAAGATCAATTTTTTTTGTTGCTAATTCTCAAGACTGATGAGACTCTTCCGGCAAAAATAAAAAGTCTAAAAATTCGGATGGTTTAATTTGCTCGATATGTGATTTGGTGAAGGAAGTAATAAATGGGAATCGTGTTTTGCAATCTGTAATGCTTAGTTGTTGGTTTTGAAATTTTGTCTAAAGCACACGGCTTGAATGTAATATAATCAAACGTTTCTTTTTGGATTGTGTTTTGTGAATCTGGTTGATGCAGGTACAAATTGGATCACATTCTTTTACTTTCGATCATGTATATGGAAGCTCTGGTTCTCCATCTACTGAAATGTATGAAGAATGCGCTGCCCCCCTCGTCGACGGCTTATTTCAAGGCTACAATGCTACCGTTCTTGCTTATGGACAGGTAATGACAATAGGATCACTGGACTTGCTTTTCGAAATATCTGTTTTTTTTCTTTTCTTTCATGGCTTTTGACTTTGTTTGTTATATCACGACATGGCAGACGGGTTCCGGTAAAACTTACACAATGGGTACTGGCTGCGGAGACAGCAGCCAAACCGGAATCGTCCCTCAAGTTATGAACGCTCTTTTCAGCAAGATTGATACTCTCAAGGAGCACATCGAGTTTCAGATCCACGTTTCTTTTATCGAGGTTCTTTTAAACAACTTTCTTCTTCTGAAACTCGCGGCTTTTTTTGTTTGAGTGTTTTGTAACCGGACCATTAATGAATTTTGATTTGCTAGATTCATAAAGAAGAGGTGCAAGATTTGCTGGATCCTTCCACTATTAACAAATCAGACGTAGGCAAGGTAGCACATGTCCCTGGGAAGCCACCGATACAAATCCGAGAAACATCCAACGGAGTTATCACATTAGCAGGATCCACGGAAGTCAGCGTCACTACTCTCAAAGAGATGGCCGCTTGCCTTGACCAAGGGTCGGTCAGCAGGGCTACCGGTAGTACTAACATGAACAATCAGTCCAGGTGACCTATGATTTTGTGTTATTATTATTTCTTTGTACAACTTAAGACCCCAAATTGGACATGGCAATCATGAAAGTCTGTTTCTTCGTCTATCAACATGCAGTCGTTCACATGCCATTTTCACTATCACTGTGGAGCAAATGCGCAAAAGTAATACAGATTCTCCTGAAAACGGTCCTTACAATGGGAGCTTGAAAGAAGAATATCTGTGTGCCAAGTTGCACCTAGTAGACCTCGCTGGTTCAGAACGAGCCAAAAGAACTGGTTCTGACGGTTTGAGATTTAAAGAAGGTAAGTGTTTTTCTGTTGCATATTGTTGTAGATCAGTAATAAGGCTTTTGATCAATGTGCTGTAACGGAAGTTGATTCTTTTTCACCAGGAATACACATAAATAAAGGCCTCCTTGCGCTTGGTAATGTCATCAGTGCGCTCGGAGATGAGAAAAAGCGTAAAGACGGTGCCCATGTTCCTTACAGAGACAGTAAGCTTACACGGCTTTTGCAGGTATATTTGTTTTCAAATTTCTTGATATCACATTGTTCAGTGTTTGCTCCTTTCTCAAAAGTTTTGCATGTTAATTTCTTAGGATTCCCTTGGGGGCAACAGCAGAACTGTGATGATAGGTAACCTACCGGTTTCTCATTTATTTGTTATGAGAAAGTTCTGCTTTAAGCCTTTTCCAGTTTGGTTAATGCTTTTTTTTTTTAATTTCTTTGTGCATGCTATTTGGGTTCCAGCTTGCATCAGTCCTGCAGATATTAATGCTGAGGAAACACTTAACACTCTGAAATATGCAAACCGTGCTCGAAACATCCGGAATAAACCTGTTGTAAGAAGCTATTCCGATATAATGTCAATCGAAAGAAACTAATTATTGACTGATATTAGATTACTCTAATTTACTCAATTCTATATTTGATTCCTTTCTAAACAGGTTAATAGAGATCCTGTGTCCAGTGAGATGCTAAAAATGCGCCAACAGCTAGAATACTTGCAGGCAGAGCTCTCCTTAAGGAATGGAGGATCCTCATGTGCAGAACTCCAGGTATGTTGACCTTAGTGTCTGCTTTTACATGGGAAATTTTAAAAAATATTAAGGTTAAGAGTGGGTGTGATGATGTAGGTTCTTAAGGAAAGGATTGCTTGGCTTGAAACTGCTAATCAAGACCTTTCCTGCGAACTTCATGAGTACCGCAGCAGATGTGGCGGTGTAGAGGATTCTGAAAAGGACTTCAAAGACATACAAGCTGTATTATACTAACTGATCCTTTATTATTTTTTAATCATATGTGGATACCATGTCTATCTATGCTAGATCTTTGTTATTGTTATGAAATGTTGAATTGTATAGAAAAAATATTGTGAAGTTTCATTTCTTACGGTGGCAGGATGAAATCGTTGGTTCTGTCAGACCCGATGGGCTGAAAAGGAGCTTACACAGTATAGAGTCGTCCCATTATCCCATGGTTGAAGCCACAATAGGTAATAGAAAGATTCAAAAGAGTCATGAAACTAAAAGAAGGCAATGTTTTTTAAGACGAGAGCTTTTGTTTTCATTATATGCAGGCGATTCAAGGGAAATAGACGAAGAGGCAAAGGAGTGGGAGCACAATCTTTTGCAAAATAGTATGGACAAAGAGTTGCATGAACTGAACCGCCGTCTAGAGGAAAAAGAGGTCTCTTTTACTTGTTTATTTATGCACTGAAATTTCTTAGAGGGTTGAGATTTATTCTTTTCCATAACTACATAGTCCATGTATGAAACAGTCTGAAATGAAGCTTTTTGACGGATATGATCCGGCTGCGCTAAAGCTACATTTTGGAAAGAAAATTGCGGAGGTGGAGGATGAAAAGAGATCTGTTCAGGTGGAATATATTTTGCATTGGTGCTCAAGTGGAAGTTTCATTAGAAAAAAATAACATTTTATGAGTTGCTGAACTGTTTCTTTCTATCTTTCAGGAAGAGAGAAACCGTTTGTTGGCTGAAATTGAGAACCTTGCTTCTGATGGTCAAGCCCAGAAGTTGCAAGATGTGCATGCTCAGAATTTAAAATCGCTTGAAGCACAGATTCAAGACCTTAAGAAAAAGCAAGAGAACCAGGTTCAACTACTGAAGCAGAAACAAAAGAGTGATGACGCGGCTCGGAGGTTACAGGACGAAATCCAATCCATCAAGGCACAAAAGGTATAATAAATATGATAACATTTTTTGTTTCTAACTTTGAAATTGCATAAAGACTCATATCACATCTTCTCTTTGAGAGTGCATTTGTTTGATTCTCTTCCTTGGCTTTTCAGGTTCAGCTGCAGCACAGAATGAAACAAGAAGCAGAACAGTTTCGACAGTGGAAAGCCTCCCGGGAGAAGGAACTTTTGCAGGTACCATTTCTTTCTTACTTAAGTCCTTGCGTTGGTATTTTCTTCCACAATAAGTCTTCTCTCAAATGATCTTAGATTCTAACTGTACCTTTAAATTTAACTTTCACTGCCGAACACAGTTACGGAAAGAAGGGAGAAAGAGCGAGTATGAAAGGCATAAGCTGCAAGCTTTAAATCAGCGCCAGAAAATGGTATGCACAATATCCTTACCATTTGGACCTTGACTAAATTTCCATGGTCTCTGAAAAAATCATAAAAAAACAAAAAACAAAAAAAAGAAGAAGATAGAGCTGTGAAATTAAGGAAAATTTGCAACTCTCAGGTTCTTCAGAGGAAGACAGAAGAGGCTGCAATGGCTACCAAGAGGTTGAAAGAGTTGTTGGAAGCTCGAAAATCTTCTCCTCGTGAACACTCAGGTATGATTGATTAATAATGTTTTGCGTTTTGAACAATTGTAAAATACTTGAACACATAAATGGAACCATGTCACCGAGTAATTAGCTGATTGTTGTTGTGATACATTTTCATAGCCTGTGGGAAATTGCATGTAAAGTAGTTGATACATGGAGCCTGTTGCATAGATAGCTTGAGCCCTGAAGGAGTTATTTCAAGGAATAAGATGGTTATTTCGTTTTCTGTTTTTGTGCTTTTTAAGATTCTAAGTAAAACACTATTTATGCAGCTGGTACAAATGGCTTTGGAACAAATGGTCAGGTGCGGATTGACACTGGTCACTTTTTTCCTTATCTTTTGTAGTTTGTATCATTGTTGATTATTGAGAAAGCTAATTTAATTCTTACTCTTTTAGACCAATGAGAAGTCGTTGCAGCGTTGGCTTGATCATGAGTTGGAAGTCATGGTGAATGTGCATGAAGTACGTCATGAGTACGAGAAACAAAGCCATGTGTATGTCCCGAATGCATTCAACTTTTGCAATAATTTTACCGTCACAAAGACCATTAACTTCTTTGTGGTTACCGATTATGCATGTTTTCAGACGAGCTGCTCTGGCGGAAGAGTTGGCTGTGTTAAGACAAGTGGATGAGTTTGCAGTGAAAGGCTTAAGTCCTCCAAGAGTTAAGAATGGCTTTGCTAGGTACGTTTTTCACATGAGTTTTCATTCGCTTTCAAATTTTGGCCTGGTCCTTATTTACAACTTCTGTTTCAGGGCATCATCGTTGTCACCTAATGCAAGAATGGCACGAATATCTTCACTTGAGAATATGCTCGGGATATCTTCTAATTCTCTAGTAGCGATGGCATCACAACTTTCTGAGGCCGAAGAACGGGAGCGCGCCTTTACAAACCGTGGCCGCTGGAACCAGCTACGATCAATGGGAGAGGCGAAGAACTTGCTTCAATATATGTTCAACTCTCTTGCAGAAACAAGGTGCTTCTAGTTTCCAAGTGATACACCTCCAACATTGGGAAAAAAAAAATCGATTTCAGCAGTCGAGTTAATCTCCAATCACGATTTTCATGGCTTTTCTTTTCTTATGCTCATGCAGGTGCCAAATATGGGAGAAAGATGTAGAAATAAAAGAAATGAAAGATCAGTTCAAAGAAATTGTTGGCCTTTTGAGGCAGAGTGAGTTGAGAAGGAAAGAAGCAGAAAAGGAGCTTAAATTAAGGGAGCAAGCAGTTGCAACTTCCTTAGCTTCATCTCCACTAGTAAAATATTATGCCACCTTTCTAATTTTATCCTTTTTTCAGTTTTACTTTAGTTTTGGATAGCCAAATAACGCATGCAAAATAAAATGTTGGTATAGGGAACCCCGCCGAGTGCAACGAAACATTTAGCTGAAGACTTGAGCACACCTTCTCCAATGACCGTGCCATCACAGAAACAGCTCAAATTTACTCCAGGAATTGCTAACGGAAAAGTGAGAGAATCGGCTGCATTTATCGATACAAACAAGAAGGTTAAAATTCATTTTCTTCTGCTTCTTCAGTGTTACGATGGCGCATAAAATGCTGGAAATACAGGCTTCACTATAGGGATCTAAGAGTCTTATGTATTTTGTTGGTTGCAGATGGTACCGATGGGACAAGTATCGATGAGAAAACTATCAGCCGTAGGACAACATGGTGGGAAACTTTGGAGGTGGAAGAGAAGCCATCACCAGTGGATCGTTCAGTTCAAATGGAAGTGGCAAAAGCCATGGAGACTCTCTGAGTGGATTAGGCACAGTGATGAAACACTTCTCAAGGCAAAACCCCGACATAAGGCTCTCCCTAATAAGATCATGTGATCAAGTTGCTTGCCGTTTTCTGAGAGGATCTTTGTTTAGTGTTCAAGCTCTATCTACCTGTGAGTAAGAGACTTTTATGGAAAAGATCATACAAATGGGTGCAGGTAATCAATCAATCCTTCCTAAGATTATTTAAGCTGCTTGGAGAGGATATAGTTGTCTTTTCTAACGGAGATCAAATTCATGCACGAGCAGAGACTGGACTTGCTACCGTGTTTCATTTGGGAGGAAAACTCTTAACGTTGTGTGATATTGGAAACCTCGTTATTGGGCGTGTCATACCTGCATCAAGGAGAAGCACCAGGACGAGCGGGCGGGTGCTGCCGATCATCGCTTGCTGTAGGTAACAGATAGCAGACGGCTTTTTAGGAGTTCTTTTCATGTTGATAGAATTGACATCTTATACACCACTAAAAGGAGCTCATGGAGGAAATAAACCTCATCTTCAAGTTGCAGATATTATTTGTTTGAAGAAAATACCAGTTTTATTTGTTCTTTGGTTTTGTTGTAAATGATAAAACATCTGTTTAGTGTTCAGTTTTGTTCAAGTCTCACAAGTTGACGAACAAATATTCTAGCACATCATATCTTAAGAGTGAGACATGAAAAACCAATTTGATAGAGACATGCGTTTTCTTCAAGCTTGTATTGATAAGCATAGGACACATTACAGTTAATGATATGAGACAGTTATAAGTCTTCCATTTCGTTCAAAGATCAACAACAATTAACACCCAAATATTACAGCAGATGCGATATTGCCGCAGTTTCTCATGTTCTGGCCAACAAAATAGCATCCTTGTATCACATATTGCTACACCAGTACGCATAATGTTCATCTCTCCTATGGATGCTCACCAGACCACCGCATTGTAGACAGATAAAGCTGCTTCCGTCAGCAAAGGCATCAAGCATGATCTGTGACCTCCCGCTTTTTTCCAGAATAGATATGCCTCGAGCATCCGCTGCAACTGTTCCTTTAGTACCAAATAAGTCTGTTGATGCTGGCTCGTGCCCAAGAGGCTGTGCTTCTGTAATGGCGCACTCTGCAAATATAGAAGCCAGCTGATCTATACTAGCTGTTTCTTGGATTCTACGCTTGTAAAGTTCACGGGTTCGGTTCAGTATCTGAAGTACCGCCTCATCTCCTCCTTGTGTTCTCATCGCCATCACTACCTGCTCAGAACAAGATAAAAAGGAAAGATAAAAAAAAAGAAAGGTAGGTCAATGCAGCACATATACATAAAGTGAACGATCTTTCTATTTTATATGTCTCATGACTAGAGGAAATCGATCGAATCATGACTTGAATTCACAACCAATCCCTGATTCAACAAGGATGAATACTTTAGCATTCTATAAGTCTAGAAGAAAATAAAAATATAAAATTGCATAATCAGAACTAGCAAATATAATTGTTTTTACACTAACTCAACTTGTACATGGGTGTCTTTTTACCATGTAATGTGTGCCCAAAAGTATAATGGGTCTAGTCATACTATCTTATAATAAGAGGAGATCTTTCTTCTACAATTCTAAATCTTGTTGATATGATAGCCAATGGATGAAGGCAAGTAGTTGAAAAAGAAAGGCCTCCAGAAATCAAAATGTTCATCCTTATGCAACATTCGAATGGCTTAATCTACAATTCCTTTGGAGTAATTAAGCTTTACAACACTATATAACCTTTTGGGTCATTGGATAACAATCTATCAGCAGCTAGTCGCATCTAATTCGATCTTCAGCGACGAAAACCATTGAAACAACAACTAAATCTTGAGAAATTCCGAAAGTGTGACAATCAACCAAACCTAATCAAAGTCCAAAAGTTGAAGTATCGAAACAGCTTCTAATACGAAAGTAGCCCCCACAACAAAAACCGTAAACACATTGAACAATCCGAAGAAGAATGCTAAAATGTAGAGAAGGAGAAACGGAAATGGAAGAGAAAGGTGGAAGAAATCGAAAATACCGCTTGAAGAGCTTGTGATGGCTCGCCTTGATCGACGAGCCTCCGAGCGGCGGAGAGGAAATCCCTGGCGGTGCCGGTGGGCTTGTCGATAACGAAGGTCTCACCGGAGTCGGTCTCCATCATCTCCGCCTCGGGATCACCGTTCATGGCGTAATGCATCGGCAAACTAAACTGGGGAAAAATCGAAGAGAAAAAGAGAGGAGTGACGATGAACGCCAGAAGATTCTAGGAGGTGCTCGCATTCCCTGATTCCTCTTCGTACAAATTACAAGCCAAAAAAAAAAGAATTAATCTATAAAATCAATGTTCTCGGTCGAAATTTGGGTTATTTTCTTTTTACCTTAAAAACAGAAGGTTTGGTTAATTAAATAGAGATAATATCAAGGAAAAATGTCAAAAAATCATGAAATCCCAATTTTCAGCATAAAAGAGTCACAAACTACCCGATAATAAAACTTCAATTTTCGTTGACTAATCCGTTTAATCTCTAGTTTTTAGTTTTTAATGAACAAGCTATTTTAGTCATAACGTTAGTCAACTAACGATAGGACTATATTTGGCTAATATTAGAACTAAAATAGCTTGATCAATAAAAGTTGAGAATTTTCTGGTAAATAAAAAGTTTTAAAAAAAAATTAGCAAAAACTTAATTTTTTAAAACAAAAAGTTAATTTTTTTTACAAAATTTTAGATTAAAATAGTTAAAATAATATGTTAAAGTTCAGAAAATTATATGGATTCGTTTTTGAAAATTATATATTCCAACAATATTTCACCCAAAATCTATTTTAAATTATTTTCTTAAATTAAAAAGTAAATTTGTAAATTTTGTGAATCTTCGACTATAAAATCAAAGATCGCGAAAGATAACATGATTAATTATTTATAGGTAATATAAATTTGTGAAAATTAATACATATTTTTTTGTAAATAGTTATAAATTTTAGTAACATTTTCATTGTGTGATCTAACATTTTAATTTTTATATTATAAAGTAGTTTGTAAATATTCCAAATTCTTAAGAGATTATTATCTTAAGAATTTTAAAATCCTCAAACTCTGCTGCGGAAGCCTCTAGATTGACATCTTTCTAATCCTTAAAAAATATCACTGTTGCTCCAAGAAACGGAGTCTGTATAAGAAAATATCAACCATCTCAATGACTCTTCCGATATGATGAGCCACATGGATCTCCAGACGTTTGATTTTACATTGTAGAAGGCATTGATAGATGGGGAGCGAGTATATGCAGAAGAGGTCCTCGTCGTCTTCCATATCACAAGAATGTATATCTTCCTAAAACATTATACAGATTAAGGAGTTATTATGTATTGTCTCTCTTTAAAAAAATGTCACAAATAAAAGTGATATATCCAACTATACCTTGAATACAAGCGTCTCAAGATTACGACAACAGTTAACCACTATGGGAAGTGATGGCCAAAACAGCTTAAAATCCGGCTTGACTCCACAGAACGAAGAAAGAACCTAAATAATCCAAACAATTAAGTTTTTTGAAACAGTAAACAGTTATAGCTTCAAAAACGATACATACCTGAGACTATTCGAGGATGACGAAAGGATTTCAACATCCGATATAGCCAGTCCCGGCTCTTACACATGGCGAGAGTGGCGACCACCCTAGATCCAACGCCAAGATTTTTTTTTTTTTTATGTTTTAAAATTTTATTAAAAAAGTCTTGATCTATTTTTTTTTTTTTTTTATCGCAAGTACTTGATCTATTATTATCTATATAGATAAATAAGTAAGGTTTGTATATATAGTTATGTGATTAACAAAATGGGCTCATAATCTAAATTTATTTTGGCATTCTAAAATATCACATATTTTCGGTTTTTTAGATTTTTGTGCTTTTAAAAAATAACACATTATAAAAAATATTAAATGAAAAATCAGTAAAAACAAAACACTAATACACATTAACTTTTTTTTTACCATGTCATTACTTTCCATACAATATTTTGACAAGCTAATATTTCTAAGTCCACAAAAACTTTTTATGTTTTTCATCCGTATTAATTTTTTTTTCCACACTCTATTAGTGCCAATAATGTATGCATTTCACATTTTTCTTTCTCTAAAACTATAATTGTCTCCTAGATTCCCAACTACCGATTTTGATTACGTAAACTTCATATTGCAAATTTAAGAAAGAGACATAACACATACTTTCGAAGAGACTTTCAATTTAGTATCTCTTTTGTTACGTTTTGCTTCTCTTATCTGGTAGCTTCATTTTGTTTTTGCTCAAGTATTTTTCTCTCATCCTAAATAGATCGTTCTAAAATTAGAAAACTTAGGCATTTGAAAATTTTACAAATGCAAAGTGTTTTGCATAACCAATTATATCCAATTCGTCTCTAATTTCACTATGGAGTCGGTGGTTTTGATCAAATGTATGAGTTTTTATGGAAGAAAAAAAATTAAAAAAATGATCACTTCGTCTTTAGCTTTGTTGTAGACTATGTTCTCCAGATGGTTCCCAATACCTCATGAGTTGCTTTTCCATAATGAATCTATCAAACATGAGAAAAAACTATCACCCAATGTAAAAGTCCAAAGCATGTATCAATATTTTGTTTGTAGTTTGAACTTGTAGTTAATATTAATGACGAGAAAGTGTATGTCATTGAGATTTTTTGGTTTGTGTAAGGAGTTATTAATTATGAGAGCTTTAGAGTTTATAACTTGGGTAATAAAATGTAGAAATGTAAATCACATGTTTGAAATTGATATTGGAATAAAATATGTCCAAAACGTCATGCTCAAATCTTGCGTGAATGAATAGTGATACTAAAAACGTATACGAATACGATCGGCGAATAATCATTAATGTTTAAAATTTTGTTATATTTTTATGATATAAATAAAAGATCCATATTTCATATTTTGCCTAAAGTCGTCAATATTATTAAGACGGGTCTGGATATAGCTCCAAAGATGGGTGATGCATCCATTGCAATACCATCATTTGTCAACAACAGATCCAGTCTAGCCTCAACAAGAGAGGAGAAGTTCAGGACTCCGTATTCTCCTGAGACGTAGTCACTGTAGTCAAGAAATACCATAGCCAGAGTTTCAAACGACACGACACTCGGCACGATATTGCGGTCAAAGCAATTGATCGTTGTTTTCTTTAAAGATTGACTCGACACAACACATGACTCCCAGCTGTCCCAGTCTAAACCATGCATGGACAATTCTGTTAGCAATGGAGAGCTCACAAGCAGTCTCGTCAACCCATCTTGACTACCCAATAGATTAATTCGGTCGAAGCTAATGGTCTCGAGCTTTGATTGAGACGCATTTTCCAACAGCTGCAGCATGAGATTTTGGCCAATACTCAAATTCACAAGGGAAGACAGCCCTAAGGGAAGAACCACAACCTGACCAAACACTCCATGGACGGACAAAGAAAAGTCCAAAAGGCCACCGCGTTGGATGGCCCGAGCTATTCAATGAGTGAGCCGAACCCCATCTACAAATCCATCGCAAGTAACATAAAACTTACGCAACGGAAGTTGTGCATTCATCAGATTGTCCACAAACGGGAGGAACATGCTCAGATTTGCCTCCCGTACATCTTCTTGATAATCAATCCTGTTCCAAATAAGATCATTTCCTATTTGGGCGTGATGGACTGTCCATAATGATATGGACTGGGCAAGTCCATGGACACTCTAAATTTAATAGTTAAACGAGTCCATTTAGGTTTGGGCCTTTGACTGAAAATGAAGAACACTTTGGTTTCGCTTTTTGTTTTGATCCCTCTGCAATCTACCACCACAGGCTACTTTCCCAAAGCCTCGTCGAGAGAGACATGGCGGGCTGTGTGAATTCTATTTCTCCGCCGGTGACTCTATGCCCGCCACGTGCCTCTCTATCCCCTCCTTCACGGTCGTCCTTCTCGTTTTCCGGCGATGCCGTACATTCTATTTTCCGGGAAACAACCATATTCCTCCGACGTGCTTCGAGATCTCCGTCGATCCTCGCTCCCAAATTTCAGGTTAACGCATTTGGGGTGCTTGTTTCAGCTCCGATTTTGATTGCGTTTGAGTGCGCATCTGCGAGCTGTTATTTTGGATTTTTTTTTGTTTTCTTCAGATTGTGGCGGCCGAAAAAGCGCAGCCTCTGAAAATTATGATTTCAGGAGCTCCTGCTTCGGGTAAAGGTACACAATGCGAGCTGATTACTCAGAAAGTAAGCTTCTTCGTCTTGTTTTTAGTTTATTCAACTGATAAATAATCTCATGATTCCAATTTTTTTACAACTCGTCGATATTGTAACCATTTCACGATGAATTAGAGTATAGTATGATCGATTTTGTGAATGAAGCTCGACTTAGGCCAACCATAGCATTCCATGAGACCAGCTTTTGGCTGTATCATGGTAAAGGATTTAGTAATGCGTCAGATGTTTTGTAGCTTACGTTGTTGGATAGGCAAGGAAAATCGTTCTCTTGTTATTTTTCCTTCTCTTTTTAGGTTCTGTTTCCCCGGAAGACGTCAATGCTTGATTCATGATGGTTTATTTGCAGTATGGTTTGGTGCATATCTCTGCTGGAGATTTGCTGAGGGCTGAAATCGCTTCTGGAAGTGAAAATGGAAGACGGGCAAAAGAATATATGGAGAAAGGGCAATTGGTCCCTGATGAAATAGTTGTAATGATGGTAAAAGATCGTTTATCACAGACGGATTCAGAGCAAAGCGGATGGCTTTTGGATGGATATCCTAGGAGCTCATCACAGGCAACAGCTCTTAAAGGATTTGGATTCCAGCCTGATCTATTCATTCTCCTCGAGGTAGGCACCTTTTCTTATCATCTAAAGGCTTTCTCTAGAACTTGCTATATTAGAGTTGTGTTTGTGAGTTCAAAGAAATTGATTTTTCGGACCAAAGATTCCCCAACAGATTGCTGGAAATTGATATACTGGTATATCAGTCTTAGAAACCAGACTACTGATAAGAAACTAGGTCCATTGGCATTTCATCTTTTGTAAGATAATTTAACTAGATTCATTTACATCTCTTTGGCTCTTTAACCAATGAATGGAGATGGGCTCATTTAATTTACGCCTACGCTGCTTTTGGGACAGGTTCCTGAAGATATTCTCATTGAAAGAGTTGTTGGGCGTAGATTGGATCCTGTCACGGGAAAGATCTACCACTTGAAGTATTCTCCTCCAGAGACAGAAGAGATTGCTGCTAGACTCACCCAACGTTTTGATGATACCAAAGAGAAGGCAAGTCAATACTTCTTATATTGTTCTGTGTCTCTTGAAGTTGCCCATTCAATCATTTTTTCTCGGATATGAAACTCACTCTTAGTCCAATTCTGCCTCTCACTTCTTTTTTCTTTCGCTGTAGGCAAAACTGCGGCTGAAGACTCATAACCAAAATGTGAGAGATGTGCTTTCCATGTACGATGATATAACTATTAAGGCATGAGATCTCATTCACACCCTTTCCATTTCGGTTTTGCTATCTCTTCTTTAATGAGCCTCATGAAGCAAAATGGTACTTCGTTTATTATAAATATCCAGATAAAGGGAAACCGTTCAAAGGAGGAAGTGTTTGCCCAGATCGATACTGCTCTGTCCGAAATGCTTCAACAGAGGAACACGGCTCCAAGTTCACTTTTAAGTTGAATCATTCTTGATGCGGACCTGAGGAAGTGTTTGCCCAGATCGATACTGCTCTGTTCGAATTGCTTCAACAGAGGAACACCCGCTCCAATTTCACTTTTAAGTTGAATCATTCCTTGGCACGGACTTAACCAGCGGTAAATATCAACTCTTGCATTTATCACAGTCTATTGATATCACTTGTATCGCAATAACGGGTCTGTTTGTTGCCACTAAGACAATGTCTACCTCAAACCGACCTTCTTCTTATACTCTTGTAGATTTACTGAAAATAACCCATTGTGTTCTCTTGTTGCAATCATGAAGAACATGATTCTTTTATTCTTAGTTATATAACTGAGTTGGTCCTCGAGACTTCTTTAGTCTTTTCCTATCAGTCAACTTTTGACCGTTGGCGTCTAAACTCAACTTCACAATGGTGAACCCATATGATTATTCAGCTACTCTTTTTCCTTGCAATTAATTTTAGAAGACGAGTGTAGACTTTGAACTTTTCCCATGGAGTTTAATATAAGTTGGTAAGCTGTTACACTTCTTTTGTCTCCAAACGGTTGACTTGGAATCTTATGTAATGCGTGCAAAAAGCAGCAGCGAAGGTTTCTTTGGAAAAGAAAAAAACTTTAAAATTCTGTACCAAGTAATTAGATTTCTAATTCCTGAAAGAAACAAAATATAATGATTTAAGGAAGACCAAGAGAATTAAAAATGATAAAAGTGACAAGACATGTAACTGTGCATAGTCATATTGCATGTGTTGAAAAAAAATAAAAAATAAAAAAATAAAGCGACACGTGGCTAATTAGTAGCGGATCGAGATAGGGTCTGGGTCTTTGGACAAGCAGCGAAAGCATTCTCTAGGTTACTCACTACCTCTGCCATTGACGGCCTTTGTCGACCACACGGCATCACGCACTCCACCGCCAAGTACCCGAGATGCGCCACAGACTCGATTTCGTACGGCGTCGGTGGCGGAATCCTCCCGTCAAGTGCCCTGTGAACCTCGTTCTGCAATATGTAAGGCACCACAAACTCCACCACGTTTCTAGGGTGTTCCTCCTCGTTCATGTGGATCGCCTTGTGACCCGACAGCAGTTCCAGCAGCACGACGCCGAAGCTGTAAACATCGCTCTTGATCGTGAGCTGCTGGAGCCTGTAGTACTCCGGGTCTATGTAGCCCAGTGTACCGGCGGCGCGTAAGGAGAGATGCGACACGTCCTCTTCCTCGGTGGGACCGATCTGTGAGAGCCCGAAATCCGATACCTTGGCTGACCACGTGGCGTCCAGCAGTATGTTGGACGACTTTATGTCACGGTGGATCACCGGAGGCACGGCAAACTCGTGGAGGTACTGGATCCCACGCGCGGCGTCAAGCGCGATCCTCAAGCGTCTCTGCCACGTCAGAGGTTCGAATCGAGGGTTATGAAGGTGATCGGCGAGAGACCCATTCTTCATGTACTCGTAGACCAAAACCCTCTCTTCCGCATCCTCGTAGAAACCCAGGAGCCGAACAAGGTTCCTATGGTTGAGCCGCGACATAGACTCTAGCTCGTTTACGAACGCCGAATCATTGTCCTCTCGTCGGTTTCGGTTTCTTATCGATATCCCGGACGACGCAGGGTTTGTGAGATCGGCTCGTTTGATGGCCACATGACGTCCGTCAGACAAAACGGCTTTGTAAACAGAGCCGAAGCTGCCTATCCCGAGCTGGAACCGGACAGAGAAACCGTCTGTGGCTAGAGCCAACTCGTCAATTGAGAACTCCACGAGCTGGCCAGGGTTCCCTAAACTGGCTAGACTGCTTAGCCTCTTCTCGAGCTTGGGTTTGTCTATAATCCTATTATCATCAAGGCGTCCAGAGTCATGGACACGGCATCGACAGTGCCTTTTATAGACCAAGAAACTGATGACAAGGAGCAAGGAAAACGTTCCAACGCATCCGACCACCAGAAACGCAACGTTTTTTCTGCTCCAAGTTTTGTTCTCAGAGCCTTGTTGTGGCCGTGTATGTGTATCGGGAAGTGTACGATCCTTACTGTTCAAATCGCAAATCGTCAATCCACTGCTGCATAATGACTCTGATCCTGACAATGGACCGTAAGGGCATTCTTTTCTACACGGTCCTGGAAGTACAGATTGGCCTTGGAACGGAGCGAAAACACCCGATTCAAAATTCTCATCTCCCCAGCAATACAGAGTGTAGTTTTTTGTGGCAACACCACAAAAGATTGGGCCTTTAGCGTAAATGGATATGAAATGAATGTCCTCAAGCTTCTGAGGCAAACTGAAATCGATGTTGTTGCTTCCCCAACACACCACTGTACCATAAGGCCATCTAATGCCGCAGCTACGGTTTTCCCCAACCGCAAGTGCTGAGAACTTTTGACGTGGCTGCAGCGACTGCGTTTGTCCCCAACACTCCACTTCATTGTCAATCGTGATCGCGCAGGCTTGTCTTGACCCAGCCGCAATCGCGATGTAACGGTCACCACTCGGCACCTTGGTTATATTACCTTCTCCTTCACAGCTGATCTTTCCAGGTGGCTTTGATAACCCACAGAAGAAATTCTCTCCGAGGGCGATGGAATCGTAATTATCCGGCTGCGGCAGAGAGACAGGTTGCCAGAAACGTGTGCGCTTTGTGACTTTCTCAACTCCGCAAATTCGAGAAGTCCCGGCTTCTAACTCTTTGAGCTCAGGACCTTGGTAGATTCTCTTGTACGACATATTAGCTCCGTTGACGGAGAATCTCCAGCAGAGAATCGTAGAATTGTTGGAATCCAGCGTCGATGTCAGCCCGCACACAAACCCATTCCCGGAGACAAGGCCGGAAAACTTACGATTCCGGAGTTTATCGGTTAAAGAGAATCGAATAGCGTTAAAAGGGAAACTGGAGCATTGGAGATGAGAGCGGTTGGTGAGAGCACATACAAGGGTCTGATTCTGATCAGAGGTGCGGGAGATGGAGACAGTGGAGAGCGAGAAGCAGAGTAAGAAGGAGGAGGATACAAGAAGAAGGAGAGACGGAAAGTAAAAGGAGAAACGAGAGATTGAGATGGTGAATGCCATTTAAGAAGAAGACTTCACATGGCGATGAATGTTTGCTTCTGTTTTAGGAATGGTTTTTTTTTTTTAAGAGCGCAGATTAACGCGGTTAGTCTGAGGACCCAGTTAGCAAATCCAAGTCTTGTTTTCTTCTTCATGATTTTTCTATTCTAACATATAGATTTTGATGGTCAACACTTTGAATTTTCACCACTTGCTTTCAGTGGCATGGCATCTAAACATAATTTTGGTGAACAAAGCTGAATTATAGGTAAATTACTTTTACTTGTTTTATTGACAAAACACACTTAATCGAAGTGTTATGTTCTTAAATAGCATGTTACAAAACATCATGTTATTTAGTTCCAAATTTAATGTCACTAAACTAGATAAGTACCCGTATATATGCGGATTTGTAATTTAATATTTTATAACCCATGAAAAAAAAATTA
>PKMM01011645.1:0-12594 GCA_002933915.1 Eutrema heterophyllum
TCAAAATTTAATATTATCTTTCAATGCAAATTGTTAATTTTGAATATGTATCATTCAAAAAAAATTGATTATTAAAATATTTTACATAATCTAAATTTAAATATTTCTAGTGGAAGCAACAATTGAGCATTCACGTTCTTTCATGAATGTTCAGCTAAACGCAGAATCACAATAAACCAGAAATTTATGTACTCAAGTAAAACATCTCTACCAAAATCTCCAGCTTGGAAGGAATAACGATGATAGCAAGATAAATACCTGACATCAGTGACAGTTGATTCAAGTATGGCTCGTCGAGTGTATTTACCACGGCCATGAGTAAATTTCAATGACATGTATAGCCTCCTTAACTGTGCTGAGCAGTACCTCCTACACAAGAAGATAACATAGAATATAGAACAATACCTTTTCTATAAAAAAAGAAGACTATGTAAGCCAATGAGCTTAGGGTTTCATATTAATACCGATAGCGAGCATAGTCACCATGACGCATACCATGTTGCGTCTGAGAAGATTTCATCAGCTGCAGAATTGAAAAGCCAAATGCAGTGTTGCATAGATTAAAAAAAAATGTAAAAGACTTGTAGTTGATATAAAATTTACAGCAATGCCTTCACAAAAGTAGAGTTCAATGAAGCAACCAATGACCAAATTCGAGATTCCCGTAACCAAAATTCCCGAACATGTATATACTACTTATTCATGTATATTGTCATCATATCTTTTGTTTTAAACTCAATACCAATTATCCTCAAACACTATTAACAGAAGTCATTGGGTAAATTCGCATTCCCTGAAAAGAAAAGAAAAACTAACCATTCATCGAGAATCTCATGAAGGATCTGTTCAGAGCTATTGGATTTTAGATCGTCGATCTCCATTGCTGACATCTCGCTCTCTTTCTTCCCCATCAATCCACTGAATTGTAGCTAAAGCTTCGCTGAAAATAAAACATCAAAGGCGGACGGGTTATTTAATCGAGAAATGAAGATTTAATGGAATCGAGAAAGAAAGATTTAATGGAATCGAGAAAGGAAGATGTAATTAAAGGAAAAATCGGAAAAGAAAATGAAGAACCAAATATAAATATTTTTTTGATTTAAAATAATATTCTGTTTGGCAATAAAAATAAAATGAATGGAATAATAGTTATCCAGTAATAGAATAACTTAAAATGAATTTTTCTATGTTTGGATACAATTGTGTCCCTTTTAATAGTATAGATACAATATAAATTATCTAATTCTAAGTGTTTCCGCATATCAAATTAAAATAAAAAATTACGTGTTGGAATGATTTGTCAGATAGATCCGAAAATGAACCTAAGAACCCCATGAACACAGAAAACATATAAGATGGATACAAATTCACCGCAAATGTGTTTTGGTAGAATAACTCGGTAGTCGGTAGTCATGTTAATTTCTTTTGATTATATGATATATTAATTGTACATCTTTGTTAATTGTAACAGCGTCAACAAGTTAAAGGTACGTCAACTACACGAAGCATTAATTGTCCTTCACATGGTTACATATTCCAATTTGTTAAAAAATGTATTTATAATTACACCAAGTATTGTAATCATATATTGTAATCATATAGTGATATAATGACATCAATTTACATAAGTTATGTTGCCAACACATAACCATCAAATTACAAATTCTTAGCATTAATATCTAACGAAATTCATCTAAATCCGACTAAACCGGAATTAATTCGGTTTATATCCAACCTGATTTCAACCCGATTCGATACAAATTAATTTATGACCCGCCCCAAAAATGAAGAATTTGAGTTAAAATTAGATTAGATATAAACCGAGTTAATCCTAGTTTAGTCGGATTTAGACGGATTTCGTCAAAGATTTACGTTAAGAAATTGTAATTTGATAGTTATGGTGTTGACAACATAACTTGTATTAGTTGGTGCATTTCACCATGTGATTACAATACTTAGTATAGTTTCATATACATTTTTAAATTGTGAATTGTAGCCATATAACGGGCAATACTTGGTGTAGTTGACAATTATTTTTTTTTTAATATAATAAGTTGTTTCTTGTTCGTATATGTCTATAATATTTTCATGAATTGAGATATGATGAAAAGATAATGTTGAAATTTGTACATTGATAGGGGACTGAGTGTTGTCATATTCAAGTTGTATATATAAAATATGGTTCTCACAACCACAAAAATGGCGTCTTATTTACTTAGTCGTCGTGCTGTCCGAGACACTAATTGTCTAGTGTAACAGGATAAAAACAACTAAATCTATTATTTAACAATGATAATATAGATCGGATCATCGTTGACGCCAAAATCGGGAAAATATTTGTAGTTTCTTAATAACACAATAATGCCCTAAAACTCCTCTCTCGGTTTCTGCTTTAATTTCCACGACTTCGATCATTCATCCAATCATCCTCCAAGCTCGTTTGCCGGGTGAGGTTTTGTTTCTAACTTTCTAGCCTCCCTTGAAGATATTCGTTTTGTTTTCTTAAACTTTTCCGTTTGAGCTATTCTTTTGAATCAAGAAAGAGCTCCATCGGATTGTTTATTGTTTTCATGGGGTGAATCGTTGGGAGTCAAATAGTATTTCGATGGGAATTTCTTTTTGAAAAGTCCGATTTTTTTTTAATTGGCTTTTTATTGATTTTTCAGAAAGATTTGTTACATGTCTAATACATCATCTGTAACATCAAATGCAAAAGTGAGAAAGCAGAACATATCGATGATATAAGGATTATTGTAAAATAGCACGTCATATGAAATAATAACATATTGTATTTATAAAACCCTTACCACCGGATGAGTTTAGTGGTTAAGTTTGATCCCGTTGTGCTTCTAATTCGATTTCCGGATCCCTCTTTTTTAACCAAAAAAAATATAAAACCCATGTGAAACCATGACCATAATAAGAAGATCGTGACGGTAATTTATCATCACCCATTAGAGATTTATTTTTTAATTCAATTTATTTGTGCTACTTTTTTTTGGTTATTCATCCCATCCATGGTTTACTAGTTGCCGCCATTCAATTGAAAATCTAGAGAGGCAAGCGACATGCAATGAACACTGACTGAATTCGCTTTGATCGACGTTTCTGAGTTTCAGATTCATTTGAGATACCGAGGAAAGAATCAAATTAATCAGCAGAGATGGAGAAGGAGACAGAAACTAGGGTTTTTCTATCAAACGAAGAACAAGAAGAAGAAGAGCCATTGTTACCATGTCCCATGGTGATATCTCTCTATCTAGGCTATTTTCTTGCTCGATGGGGTGCAAGGTCTGATCAAATCTTCATAGATTAATATAAAAATATGACTTTTCGTAAGACAGTTTTTTTTTTATATTCGGTATATATATATATAGATATATATATATCTGAAATTTTGGATTGCAGAACTTGGGAATTCTCTGTTGCTCTGTATATGATTTACCTCTGGCCAAACTCTCTGTTTCTCACTGCGATGTACGGTGCTGTAGAATCCGGTTCCACCGCAATTTTCGGTCCCATCGTAGGCCAAATGATCGATGGAATGAGCTATGTTAAAGTTCTTAGACTCTGGCTTGTAACTCAAAACCTCTCCTTCATTGTTGCTGGTGGTGCAATCGTTGCTTTGCTGCTGGCTTCTGATCTTAAGTCTCAGAATTTCCCGGTTTTCGCAACGTTGGTCGTGTTGACGAATCTTTCCGGCGCCATTGGAGTACTCTCGACTCTTGCAGGCACCATTCTGATCGAACGAGACTGGTAAAAATTAAGGGTTTAGTTTCGATTCATAATGGCATTGTAATTGCAATTTGATATGAGATTTTAATTGTTGTTTTAAATTACAGGGTTGTGGTTATGTCGGAAGGTCATTCTCCGGCGGTTTTAACAAGAATGAATTCTGTTATTAGAAGCATCGACTTGAGCTCGAAGCTACTGTCTCCGGTTATCACTGGTTTGATCATTAGCTTTGTCTCTCTGAGAGCATCAGCGATCACATTCGCGGCTTGGGCTACTATAACCGTGTGGATCGAGTATTGGCTCTTCATCTCTGTGTATAGTGGTGTTCCTGCGATAATACAAAGCGATGAGCGAAGGAGTTTAAGGTTAATGTCTCGAACGCAAGCAGAAGAAACGGACATTGCATCTCGTTATCATCATGTTCCTCTTTTACAGGGAACAACCGAAGGGGACACACAAAGTAGAAGCGGAATCATGAGGATTCTTGAGAGAATCTCTGTGTCTTCTTTTGTTGCTGCTTGGAGGAATTATCTCAATCAAGAAATTGTGCTCCCTGGAGTTGCTTTAGCTCTGTTGTTCTTCACTGTCCTCAGGTTTCCTTTTTCTCTATCTCTTTTCGGTGTTGGCTTTTGTTTTTGCATAGTATATAGTTTTGTTTTGCAACAGTTTTGGAACATTGATGACGGCGACATTGGCGTGGAAAGGGATACCTACTTATATCATCGGTATAGGCAGAGGAATCAGCGCAGGTGTTGGACTAGCTGCTACTGTCGTCTACCCTTTCATGCAATCCCGTCTCTCGCCGCTCAGAACCGGACTCTGGTCCTTCTGGTCTCAGGTATATATGATGATACTTATCGAAATTTGACATAAGCGTAAGCTAGATAAATGCAATGTTATATTGTTATCCGTGTAGTACGATAACCAAACCTTCTTAGATTTCATTGAGATTTCAATCGATTTATCAAAAACAAAGGAGAAAGAAACAAAACTATGTGTTATTAATCAATCAAGACCTCCACAAAAACACTAGCCTAAGTAGATTATTACAAGAAAACCTAAAAGACCAAGAAAAATTAAAAAAACCTAATCCTGATTGAAATATATAAAATAAAAATAATACATATTTATCCTACAGATGTACATATGCTCCATCAAAACCCTTTTTGAGGCTATATTAATGGATCAATACTATATATGAACCGGTCTTTGGTTTACCTGAAATTATTATCAAAATTGGGTTCTTGTTTTCGATAGTGGACCTGTCTTTTGGTCTGTGTTGGATCGATATGGGTTGAAAAAGAGAAAATAGCATCGTACATGCTCATGGCTGGGGTTGCTGCGTCTAGGCTTGGCTTGTGGATGTTCGATCTAGCGGTAATCCAACAAATGCAGGTATGAATTTAAATCTACAAATTGTTATGTTTTGCTAATTAATTAATATTGCTTCAAAGTTTTGGTTGAGTGTGTGATGCTTTGGGAACATTGTCTTAGGATCTTGTTCCGGAATCAGACCGTTGTGTGGTTGGAGGTGTTCAGAACTCGTTGCAAGCGGCTCTTGACCTGATGGCTAATCTTTTGGGTATCATTGTATCTAATCCTAAGGTAAATTAAATTAACCAGTAAAAAATGTTGATTTATTATTTCACTTTCATTTATTTTTGTTATATTTGTGTTTCGGGTGTGATTTCAGGATTTCTGGATATTGACGTTATTCTCATTTACTACGGTTTCTTTAGCCGGAATTCTCTATACAGTTCATGTCCACCGTATCCGAAAACATATATTTCACTTTGACAAGATTCCTTTATCGAACAACTTTTTTGTTTCATAATTATTCAACTTAATTACTACTCCCTTCTCATTAACCAAAAAACAACATGTAATGTTAAAAGAATGTGCCATCCATCATTTCACATCTCAAATAAACATCTTATTACTTTCCACAAGTGCACCCTTTTATTAATTTATACAAAATGTATTGACGACCAATATTCCGGCCAAATTTTTAGCCGAAAATAAATCGCCGCTTTCTCTACTCTACTGATTTATGATAGATTTTTGAGATTGAAGATTGACAATCATAAAACACGCGCGGTAAGACGGGAATTTATTTTTGTCAAAAATTTGTTACTAAACCATTTCTAATTCAGCAATAATAATGGATTAAACCTATCTCATCTTACACATTTTCATAGAACAACAGATGCATGCCAATAACCTACGTGAGATTTATTATATGTTTTCACCTTCATCAACCTTTGGTGTCCTCTCAACGTATAGAATCTTCTGACCTACTCATCAAGTTAGAAAAAAAACATATATTAAAACAGCAAGTCAGCTAATTTGACTAAACAGATCTCGAATAATTGATTTGGTATTTTAAGTTGTAATTGGACATGAGTGATATCTAATTCGACTCATCCATATATTGACTACTCTACAAATGTGATATACGTCCTCCTTTGTGTCTTTAATCAAAGATATTAATTCCAAATTTTACAGTCACTTGAATGTTATTTTTGGTAGAAATTTTACCTATTAACCTTCCGTTCATGTGTTTCACGGCTTGTCCAGCGCTATCCGCGCTTTCAAACTCAATGAAAGCAAATCCTCGCGACTCTCCTCTGAAATCCTTTGCTAGAAGCGATCTTATGATCTTTCCGAAACCCGAGAACATCTGAACCAACATTTCTTCAGAGACTTGTGGATCAAGATTTGCTAAATACAAACTCGCGAATTGGCTTGGACAAAGAGAAGATCTGTGACAATCATTGTTACTCATCTTTAGCTCTCTTCCACACCTTCATAGTAATAAATGTACGTAATTAATTAATATATCAATAGCAAAGTATATGTGTATTCAGATACACTTCGATTTATTAACTAAAAGGAGTGATTACAGTTTTGACAATGACTACTTATTTATAAGAATATTTAATTTTTATAGCAATATAGGATGGGCAAATATAACCAAATTCGAATCGATCCAGATTTTAGTTTGCATTACACTAACTATAATATTAAACTGAACCAAATTATTCCCGTTTGATATGCTTTCGATATAGACAGGAGGCTAGAAAAGTACGGGTTGCAAATTAACATATAACATACCGAACTATACTCGTAATAATTCTAGTTTTTCTGGTTTGATTGGAGTTCACTTTAACTAATTAGGTTATATGATTAATTAAACTGAGCTGAAACTGAATTACGTTTCGGTTTAAATTTGATGGTTCTCCATCAAACCGGAAGTCCCTATCTTATATCTTAAGAAGTCAATAAAAAATGTGATCTGCCACTGCATGTTTTGCAATTTGCAATAAATGTCTTGAACCACGCGCATCCAGATTAACGTAAGTGTAGTTTTCATGCAAAAATAGAAAATGGTCCTATTTTTAACTATCAAGCACTTATCAGAGAATACAATTACTAATTATTGGGAATATATATGGTTAAGTCTACAAAAATGTTACTAGGAAAATGTGCAAAAGAATATAATTGGAATTTGAAGAAAAACCTGGAAATTTTATCTACTATTTTTTTCTTCTAAACTTGTTTCATGCATCTTGTGACTCAAAACATAAAATTTTATTAAAACTTATTTAACAATATCAAACCCATACAACATACATAGATTTGGTTCAGCATTATCGAAAATTTAATTATTAAAGTACCAAAAACCTAGCACATGTTTATAATAATAAAAAAAAAAAAAAAACTGATTTAACAAAAAAAAAGTATAAACTGAAGTAAGGAAAGTTGGAATTGATAAAATCCGGATTCCATACCTCGTAAAATGACAGAAAAAAAAAACTCATTTTTATACATAAAATTATACCCACAAAAATGTGAGGCTAACAAATTACAAGACTGTCATAGAATATTAGGAATTTTAAGAGACAAAAAAACGAAAAATATAGTTGTGAAAGTCCGTACAGACCTGTGGTGGAGGAGACACGGCGGAAGACCATTAAACATAGTCGCCAATACAATCGCCGCCGTCACCAGCATCAATAAAAGCAGCGATGACGTCATGTACCGTAATTTATTCTAATTATATATTTCTATTGGACTATGTTTTTCACTCTTCTATCAAGAAGAGAATCAAATCAGAGGCGGAGGAAGCAGAGAATGGGAAAGAAAAAAAAAAAAAGGTGAAGAATGTAATTCATGTATAATGAGAAGATGGAGACTGTCAGTTTATATATTCTCATGTATGTTAATGCATTTGGTAATTTGTTCTCATTTAATGCTTTTAAGAATTAGAAGCCGTGTTTAATTTTTGGTAGCTAACACGTCCAGATTTTAATTTATTTGCTTTATAAATCCATCCTATTTAAGAGTTCTTTGTGTGAACAGGAAAGTGACGCATACATATTCCTTTCCAAACATTTTTTTCTTTCCCTTTTCCAATTCGAACTTTAAAGGGCATTATCTTCTTTCTAATTAAAAATAAAATAAAAATGTGTTTTCCCCCTGTTGTTTTAATAGTATAGATGTGCAATGTACAAGCAGATAAAGTAAATAGATAAATCAGTAACCTATTAATCATATACTATATGAGAATATGTCCAAGAAAAAACCCAACTGATTTTTTCAACTAAAGAATTTTATACTTTTTAGTTTAGAGTGAAAGATTAAATTTAGGCTGACAAACCTGATAAATATATACGTTAGGTGAATCGGTGGTTGATACTTTTTTTTTTTTTGAACAAAAGTGATGGTCTAATTAGATCGACTTATTAGGTCATAGTGGGCTCAGAAGGCAACGGCCCGTAATCCTTCCACCGTCGAGAGCTGGAGGTGGACCGTCGAGAGCGGGAGGTGGACGCTGCTCTATGAAACCAGCCTCACGCAGTCTCTCCAAGTTGTAATTACATAGCGAAAGAAAAATCTGATCAATTTTAAAATAAGAGCTTGCATGAGATTAAAAATATTACTTGAGAAATTGCTTGGATTTAAGTATCAAGTGGGAGTTAAACAACTTTGCGAATTTATTTTACGAGAAAAACAATGGAAATTGGTTTAAAAAATGGTATTTAATCTTTTTTTTTTCTAAAATTTCTTGTTGAATTTTAATAATGGGACGATACATTAGGTGGAAAAGGATAAAAAAAACCATTACAGCGAGCTTTCGAAAATGAACTCATGAAAGTGAAAAGGGAAGACAAAAAACGACAAAGAAGCAAAAGAAACACAAATAAAGTCTAAGGAACCGGCTGTGAGACAAGGAATATAAAACTGAAGTAAACCAAGATGAGAAAGCAGCAATCACGTGCCAAAGCACGGACCATCTCGTATTTGCCGCAGCTCAAAGAACTGGAGTTCACATCATAGTTGCCACTGGCACCCTATCTTTCCGAAGCATGTCCTCTAACCGCCGGAAAGAGATACGTATAGCTTTTTCGAGAACTGTCGCGATCTCCGGAATGCGTAACAGACTAAATAGCAACTGATGATAAGGAAGTCCGAGCGGTAATCGGAGAAGTCACTTCCGACCACCATCCCGTAGAAACCAAAGTCTCCATTGGAACCAACCTCCACAGTATTTAATCTTTCATTAGATGGATAGAAGAAAAAAAAGGGTGACGACGTGACGTTAAAATTGTTTGCATTCTCAGTATGGTTCTATCTCTCATCTATTAATCTATATATACAAGGTTAATAAAAAATGGTTCTCATTTAATGCTTTCACTAAATTAGAAATCCATTTTTTCTTCTCATAAATGGAAAAATGCATCCTATAAGTTTTGTGGCTCCCCTTCTGTCCGTCGTCGTTTCCTCTACTTCTTCAACGAATGGGCGGTATGGCCTTTGGGCTTTTCTCATTTCGACTTGCTTGGTTCAAGTTTAATGGGCTGTATTAGCATCTTTCATAGGGTGGGCCTTTGGTAAAATATTATGGGCTTCTCTTGCCTCCTCTTTTTATTTAGTAAAAATCTTATCAACAAAAAAAAGTAACATAATAATAATACGTAATTAAACATACCATAGAAAGATATTTTTTATAAAAAAAAACATATAATAAAAGAAATTTTGGTAATTGGAAATCATAATTATTGTTATCATATCTATGATCCATCCCACTGGTCAATATTTTCTCCACTTAAAATAACGCAATTTCATGGTTGTTTTATTTAGCGAAAAAACTTATCAAACACAATTTATGAGTAGAACAAATAGTAACATAATAATAGTAATAGTAATTAAACATACCATAGAAATATAAAAATTAGAAAAAAGCATACAATCAAAATATTAAAAAAAATTGGTGATTGGAAATCAAAATCATTGTTATCAAATCTCCCTCTGGTCAATATTTTCTTCAATTAAAATAACGCAATTTCATGGGTTTTTTTTTTTTTTTTTTGCAAGGGTGCTTTTAGTTACAGGTATGTGTTGTAATTAGTAGTCCGGTGGAAATGAGTTCTTTGGATTTTATTTTTCATCAACATTGGATGCCATCGGTGGGTCGTTAACCTTGGTTTGTATTTACAACGATTTGGTCAATGAGATAGTGATGTTTGTTAATAGTATCAAATGTGAATGTAATGTAGCCGATTTTGGTACCGAAGAGAAAGGAGGGGGGTCTTTAGTCCTGGTATTCACCACCGACCCACGGATTTTGCGAGGGATTTTGTTTTTTATTCTAAAATTAATATTTGTAGGTAATAGAATTTCGTAGAATGTTTGGTAGTGTTATTGAATTATAAAATTAAATAAAACTATGACCCATATTAAGAAGACCAACAAAAAAAAAAGTCTCATTGTTATCAATTTGCTTGTTGGTAGACATGTGGTTACTGTTATTTGTTGAACTTCAAAAGTACTCAACTTTGGGACCATGCCTTATTTGGCATATTCACTCCTTTAACCCATCTCCTCCACATAACTCTCTCTTTCTCTCCATTTCGCTGCCTTTGTTCTAAATCTTGAAAAATGGATTCCCTGATAAAACCCTTCTTCTCACTGTTACTCTTCTTTTTCTCTACTCTCCTCTTTGGTAATTTATATTTATCTTATATTTTCTCATTACAAAGGATTCTCTAAAATCCATATGACTAATTTTACAAGCTACGATTTGTTATGGATCTTTTTTTGGCAGGACAAGTCAATGGAGTCGAGAATTCAAATCAGCATGATAAGCATCATCACTTGTACGGTCCAAAGAAGCTGTTTGTGTTCGGAGACTCTTACGCCGATACAGGAAACATAAAGAAGCCTCACGCTGTGTCATGGAGAGTCCCTTACGGTATCACTTTCCCTCGTAAACCCTCTGGCCGTTTCTCCGACGGCCGAGTCTCCACCGATTTTCTAGGTACTTCTTTATCCTTAATTAGGCTTTTCCCTTTTCGAGCCTAACGCGATTAAACGTTATCTTCATAACTTCACATGAAAATTTTACTTGACACTAGTTCAACCAGTGGAAGACTCTAAATATATTGAGAAATTCCTCTTAGCATGATAACATTGTGAAAGTACGTGCGTTGTAGTTTGACTCTTCTTTTTTTTTTTTTTTTTAATTTTCCAAGGAACTGATGAAATAAAATATTATCAGCGTAATATTGCTACAAAAATTTGAATTAGATGATCGGAAAATATATAGTTTAGTGGTTAGTACTAATAATATCATTTGGATTAAAATCTGTATGATGCATGTTGTTGACGAAAAATTAAAAAAAAAACTATGCAAGTTAGTAAGGTTAAAATTGAGTTTAAAATGATATAATTTCAAATATAAAATTAAACGTCAACAAACTAATTAAGCTACTCAATTTACTAATTTGATCTATTTAATTTAAGTTATGTATTTTTATATCTTATGTCAATAGTCAACCAAAGTTTCAATATAAAATAATACATATATAATCATCATATTAGTTAAGAAGATATATATCTCAAGAAGCAACCAAATTAATTTTGTTATGGGTTCATGTTATAATTTTTTATTCACTGAAAATAACTTGAAATTTCTTTTCTTAAATTCGTTAATAAGTAGTTTGTCTGCTCATAGTTATTACTTATTTATATTGAAACACCCTTTAAATGAACATACAACTATATGTTGGTGGATGGGGTGCAGCCAGATTGTTGAGGATAAAATCACCAATCTACGCGGGAAAGAAACGGTTAATGTACGGAATGAATTTTGCGTACGGAGGAACAGGAGTGTTCAACACTCAGAGTTCGAGTCCCAACATGACCATTCAGATCAATCTCTTCGAGCAGCTCCTCGGCGATGTCTACTCTCCATCTGACCTTTCTTCTTCCCTCGCTCTCGTCAGCGTTGCTGGCAACGACTACTCCAATTACCTCGCCCTAAACCGCTCAATCGCTGTACGAAAACTATAACTTTCTATACTAAACAACAATTATTAGATTGGGTTAGATTTGGAAATATTATCTGATTAATCTTTACGTATAGAAATTTTCAAAAAAAAAAAAAAAGTATCTATATAAAACAAGATTTTAAGCGTAAAACATCTCTTTCTTATGAATGGGAGGAATTATGTAACTTCGGTCCAACTAATGCTATGTCGTTTGTTTATTTGGATGGTTCATCTGGATGGTCCATCTGGATGAAGCTGTAAAATGATATTCGTTTAGTTGCATTAAACGATCCATCCTGATGAATCATCCATATGAGTTTCGAAAACTCATCCGAAAAAATTGAAAAAATCGGGATGAGTTTGAGAGAACCATCCAGATGGATCTGGTTCATCCAAAAATTTGAAATGACAAAAATAAAACTATCTAAATTAAATAATAAATAACAAATAACAAATAACAAATAACAAATAACAAATAACAAATAACAAATAACAAATAACAAATAACAAATAATAAATAATAAAT
>PKMM01011646.1:0-35506 GCA_002933915.1 Eutrema heterophyllum
GTTCATCCTTGATTTCAAACACGAGATCTAAAGCATTAGAAAACTAGCAACAAGGGCGTTGGACCCATGTCTTAAAATGATACTCTACAAGGAAAGATCATCATTGCTCCCTATGCACGTGCAATGCAACCTATGTGCTACTAGACTCGATCCTATTCATGAAATGCAACTAAATGCTTTCTTTTTGTATTTTCAAAATTTTTCGATTTTTTTTTTTGTGTGTTTTTCTATGCCTTATATGAATGCATGATGCATGGGACTCAATATACAAAAGTCAAAATAAGATCACAAAAACCATTATTAGATACTGGTCTCTCCCCCAAACTTAAATCACACCGTCCCGGTGCAAAATAAATTAAAGGAAGAGACCAAAAATAAAATGCTAGACTCAAGTAAAAGAAAAACTATTGACAAGGTTTTGGAGTGGTACCTCAAAAGCTTTCGGATGGGGAAGAAGACCCCATTGAGTATGAAGGATTTCTAGAGCACGGAGACGGTGTCCTCATTGCCTTCCTCTTGGCCGCTTTCACCTCATACGACGATGGAATGTGCTCTTCATTATGAATCACCAACTCTCCCCCATGTAGTTCAAGATGTTGGTCCATTGGGGTAGAACACTCTCCAATCTCTTCTTGCTCCACCGTGCTTGGCTCTCCTTGGCCGTGAGATAAGCTAGCTTCTCCTTTCTTCCCTTTGAGCTCTCTAACCGTGTCCTTCAAACCCTTGACCGCCTTCACCAACTTCCGGATTGTCTTATCTTACCACTTGCACCAACGTTGAAGTAGCCTCGTTTGGTGGTGTGCATGTCTAGTGGCAACGTCCGGCATCCTCCCATCATAAGGAGCAAAGCAATACCTCTCATTTCCGTACTTGGGCCAAGTGGGAACCGAGTGTGCATCTTCTTCCTCATCCTCATGGCCATTGGATGACTCAACATCCTCTCTTGGTACTTTCTTCGCCTTCTTCCTTGGAAAGCGAATCATTTCTAGTGGTGGATCTGTGGCCGGGTTGTAGAAGTGATCATTGGTGGGATAGAAAAGGATGTCTTTCCTCCCTCGGAGTGTGGTGAGAGGAGTGTTAGGCAAAAGGACCTTCGCCGTGTTGGTCTTGGTGAGTCTTAGGTTGTAGGCAAAAGTCTTGCCTATCTTGCCTTCGAAGAACTTGGTCCTTGAGAGATAGGCCTCATCCATAAGCTCCACGTTCTTAGTATCCTCCACTGACTTAATCCCTTTAGCTTTAAGAATTGAAGTTATCAAACCGCCTATGAAGATTTTAGGTTCCTTGCTTTTTGTAGTGAGAGCCCAATCTTTGTAGCCAGGTAAGTGGTTCACTAGAACGGCGGCCAGACACGGGTGTGCATGCTCCCCAATGAAAAGCCGCTTGTCTCTAGGGGTGTCAAGAAACGGTGTCAAGCCTAAAGCAAGCAATTCCATATCTTCTTCTGAGACCGTTCCAAACTCCTTCTTGGCAAAGAACGTGTGAGCAAGGATCTTGTGGGCATAGCGAATGGCGGGGTGGCGGATGCACGTGCCTTTGATGGCGTCGGGATTATATTCTCCCATACCAATGATTTCCTACAAGTAAGCCAAGTCGTTCTTCCCATAGAGAAACTTGAGGCCTCTCTTGGTTCCTTTTTCTTTGAACCCAAACACTTGACTTAGTTCATGGAATGTCATCTTGTATGCTTCTCTCCCCACCTTAAACTCAATGAAACCGTGGCCGTCTTCCTCATTGGCGTCTCCGTCGCCTCGCTCATGGAACATAGCTTCCAACGATGCGAGAAATTGGCAAGCTTGGTCTTTGTGAGAAGTGCTAGCCACGTCAAAGATTCCATCAAAACCCATGTTGGTGAAAATCGATCTCACATCTTCAAAGATTCCCATCTTCTCAAGTACGACCTTGTCCGGGAATTTTGTCTCCTCGAATTTCACCGCCTTGAGCTTCTTGAGATACTCGCTATAGGTGGGGACTCTCGGCTTGGGCTTGGGGACTCTCTTCTTCTTTTTCACTTGTACCACGTCTTCCACGTTCTCTCCTTCCTCATTAGCAAGCGCCGCCTTTCTTCTCTTCTCTAGGCCTTTAGTGCATGCCACTAGTGCTAACTCTCTCTTCTTGGTTGGTAGACTTGAAACTTGGGTTGGTTTGCTTGTTGTCTTCATTGTACCTACATTGTCTCAAAGAATGTATAAGTTCCAAGAAACCAAGATACAATCTTTGTCATTATCAAGCAAAGGCATTCATGAGACAAAGAGGATAGTGTTCAATTGGCAAAAATACAACCAATATCCCATTAGTAAAATCGAATATGCCAACTAAATGCTCCAAGAATTCATTTAAATCTCAAAGGTTGCAACTTTTAGAACAAGACACCAAAAATTGGTTTCCTTGGTTCAAAAATCCAAAATTTTCTCAAGTGCACCACAAATTAACACAAGAGCTACCTAGCCTAGCCATTTCGAACCTAATCCCAAGGTTTTTAATCTAGTGAAAGCGTTGCCCAAACAAAACCATGAAATTTTCCACTTATGAGCAAGTTCTTGAATTTTTCATGGAAAATTTGAGTAAAATACCTTGGGGATGCAAGTTCTAAATGGAAAACCGTGGTCAGATCCAGAAAGAGGATGAGAAATCCGGAATTTAGCAACTTGAATCACGATTTTTGGGTAAGAGATGAGAGAGTTATGAAGAAAATGAGTTTTTGGGTGGAGATATAACTTTGGTCGCGAAAATGGAGGAGAGGGTTTGGTCGCGTGAGAAGAGAGAAGGAGGGCTTACCTGGCCGGGTCGGGTCGACTTACCTGGGCGGGAGCATCGGGCGGTCCATTGGGTAATAGATCTGTGCCATGGACCGTTGGACAATAGCTCATGCCGGGCCAGTTACGAACGGGACACACGTCCGGTGTTAGTATGCACATGTTTCGCATAAATCACGTACCGGGCGAAACACGTCCGGCATGCATGCACGGTATCGTTAACTCTCCATGTCGGGCCAATTACAACCGGTGTGCTTGCTTGGTAATCCTCCTGGTTTGGCAAAGCCCTCGGTACCGAGCCATTTGTAGCCGACATTCACACCCGGTGTACGCATGCGCAAGTTCTCATGCCGGTCCGCCTTTGTCCAGTATGCACGGCCGGTATTGCCACATTTCCGTGCCTGGCCTTTTTCATCCGGTACATAGAACCGGTAAACCCCCTGTTTTCGGTTCCTTCCAATACCGGGCCGAATCCATCCTTGCACCGGGCCGATATGCTTCCCCTTCGGCCAACTTGATCCGACGTGCAAGGGAAACGATTCTGCTCCGGGCCAATTACAACCGGCATGCCAAGCCGGTATTCCTCCTGATTTGGGGACCCTCCATGCCGGCTCCATATACCGGTCCCCACTTGGCCGGTGTGCATGTTTTCTCTACGTTTTGAAAACTCCATTGCAAGACTTCACAACTTTGGCCATCAAGAACCCTATGAACACTTAACAAAAAGATCAAAAAGTACTAGTAGAGATTGAAAAAGAGAAAAAGTAAACGTATATACAAGGATAAGCTTGGGGTGTCTCCCAAGAGCACTTTGTTTATCGTCACTAAGTTCGACGTTGGTTACCGCATTCAAGCGAGGGAGACATCATCGAGAGGGATCGAGGCTCCCTCCTCAATGATTTCATGGGCGCGGTACGGTTTGAGTCTTTGGCCGTTTGCAACGAATTCCTCTCCATTCTTGTTCACAAGAACAACGGCTCCATAAGGCCTCACTTCTTTGATCACAAAGGGACCGGACCATTTAGACCGTAGCTTCCTAGGAAATAACTTAAGGCGCGAGTTAAGAGCAAGACTTGATATCCGGCCTTGAAATCCTTACGCACAATCTTCTTGTCATGAAAGGCTTTGGTCTTTTCTTTGTAGATCTTTGAGCTTTCATAGGCTTCAAGCCTAATCTCATCAAGCTCTTGGAGTTGGATCAAACGCCTCTCTTGTGCCGTCTTGAGGTCAAAATTTATAAGTTTCACGGCCCACATGGCCTTGTACTCAAGCTCGAGCGGTAAGTGGCATGCTTTCCCGTAGAGAAGATTGAACGGCGTAGTCCCAATAGGTGTTTTGAACGCCGTCTGGTATGCCCATAACGCATCGTCTAGCTTCTTAGCCCAATCCTTCTTCGAACTACCCACAGTTTTCTCTAGAATGGCTTTGATTTGGCGGTTTGAGACCTCAACTTGGCCGCTTGTTTGAGGGTGATATGGTGTGGCCACTTTATGCTTAACCCCGTGCTTCTTGAGTAGACTCTCGAAAACCTTGTTGATGAAGTGGCTTCCCCCATCGCTTATTACAACTCTTGGCACCCCAAACCTCAGAAAGATGATAGTCTTGAAAAGCTTGAGAACTACCTTAGCATCATTGGTCGGACTAGCGATTGCTTTGACCCACTTAGACACGTAGTCCACCGCTACCAAGATATATTGGTTGCCATATGAAGAGGGGAACGGTCCCATGAAGTCAATGCCCCTAATGTCAAAAATGGCAACCTCAAGAATAGGATTTTGAGGCATCTCATCCCTTTCAGCAATGTTCCCCTTTCTTTGGCAAGCATCACAAGCGGAGACAAAAGCTTGAGCGTCTTTAAACGAGCTAGGCCACCAAAAACCGGATTGGAGAACCTTTGTCGCCGTTTTGAATGAAGCAAAGTGACCACCATAGGCCGTTCCATGACAATGGAATAAGACCCCTTGAATCTCTTCTTCCGCCACACACTTTCGATACAAACCATCTGAACACAACTTGTACAAGAATGGCTCATCCCAATAGTACCTCGTGACGTTGTGAAAGAACTTCTTCTTCTTATAACCATCCAAGTTTGGCGGCTCCTTCCCACAAACCAAGTAGTTCACCAAACCCGCAAACGAAGGTAGCTTCTCCTCTTGCAATCCACTTGCACTCTCAAGACTCTTCACGGCCTTTATTCCTTTCCTCAAGACATTCACCAACATAAGACTTTCTTCGGGAAGTTTGTCGTCTATTGGAACAAGGTCTTCAATTCTCAACCTGGACAAGTGGTCCGCTACCCAATTTTCAATACCCTTCATGTCTACAATCTCCATGTCAAACTCTTTCAAGAGAAAAATCCACCGGAGAAGTCTTGGCTTGGTATCTTTCTTGGCGTGTATGTACCTCAAAGCCGCGTGATCCGTGTAAACTATGACCTTCGAACCAACCACATACGAACGGAATTTCTCCGTAGCAATTACCACCGCCAACAACTCCTTTTCCGTCGTCGCATACCTTGCTTGAGTGTCGTCCAACGTCCTACTTGCATAGTAGATGACATTAACCTTCTTGTCTTTCTTTTGGCCTAAGACCGCTCCAACCGCGAAGTCACTCGCGTCACACATAATCTCAAATGGTAGATCCCAATCCGGAGCTTGAACAATTGGAGCACTAACCAAGGCCTTCTTGATCTTCAAAAATGCCTCTAAACACTCCTCATCAAGGTTGAACTCAATGTCTTCGCAAAGGAGCCTAGTGAGAGGTCTTGTGATCTTTGAAAAATCCTTGATGAAGCCATGGTAGAAACCCGCGTGACCCAAGAAGCTTCGGACATCTTTCACCGTCCTTGGCGGTTCCAAACTCACCATGACCTCAATCTTGGCCTTGTCCATTTCAATACCCCTTTCCGAGATCTTGTGTCCTAGCACGATGCCTTCCCGCACCATAAAGTGGCATTTTTCCCAATTTAGCACCAAGTTTGTCTCCTCGCACCTTTTAAGCACCCTACAAAGATTGGACAAACAAGAAGAGAACGAGGAGCCATAGACCGAGAAGTCGTCCATGAAGACCTCGACCATCTCCTCTATTAGATTCGAGAAGATCAACATCATGCACCTTTGAAATGTGGCGGGTGCGTTACATAGTCCAAACGGCATCCTTCGATAAACAAAGGTGCCATAAGGACATGTTAATGTCGTCTTCTCTTGGTCATTCGGGTGAATGGAAATTTGAAAGAATCCCGAATAACCATCTAGAAAGCAATAGAACGGGTGATTAGCAAGTCTCTCAAGCATTTGGTCTATGAATGGTAAGGGAAAATGATCCTTCCTAGATGCGGAGTTAAGCTTACGGTAATCAATACACATTCTATGCCCCGTAATTGTCCTAGTAGGTATGGATTCGTCCTTTGCATTCTTTACCACGGTTATCCCCCCCTTTTTGGGAACCACATGCACCGGGGAAACCCATGTGCTATCCGAGATCGAATATATGATCCCCGCATCGAGAAGTTTGAGGACCTCCTTTTTAACTACCTCCTTCAAATTCGGGTTAAACCATATTTGGTGTTCTATAAAGGTCCTCGACTCGTCCTCAAGGTGTATGCGGTGAGTGCAAAGCGTAAGAGATATGCCCTTAATATCGTCAAGCGAATATCCTATGGCTCTCCTATACTTCCGCAACTCGTGCAATAAGGCGGATAACTCGTTCTCATCTAAGTTTTCATTAACTATGACCGGGTATGACTCGTTAGTACCTCAGAAAGCGTACCTTAGCCCTTTAGGAAGCGGTTTGAGGTCCACCTTAGGTGCATTGAGCTCATTCCAATCGTCATCCATGCTAGACTTACCATTGCTAGCCTCTACCACGTTCTCATCTTGCTCCACTTCCAAAGCAAAGCTTTCTTGGACCGAACCCGTAGTTGACCCGACTCCACACTTAGTCGCTTGACTCCTCAACTCAATGAATGGAGTTTCTCTATCAACCGGCTTGTGTGAGTCCAAAAGTAGTTCGAACCCTTCGCTTTGTTCACTCAAGTACCTGTGTTTCCCATGCTCTTGTGTCAAAACCACTTGCAACCCATCTTCAAGACTCATCTCTTCAAGTAGCTCATCCGCGAGCTCATCCATGGTCTCGATGTAGAAGCATTGGCCATCGATTGTGGGCTTCTTCATTACATCATTAATGTTGAACTCAAGAACTTCATCCTTGCCCAAATGCAAATCGATCTTCCCCTTCCTTACATCAATAGCTCCCGCGGTTGCCAAGAATGGTCTCTCAAAGATAAGTGGATCCTTAGGCTCTTCATCCATCTCAAGCACAACGAAATCCGTCGGGACAATGAAATCTCTAACCATGACCGGTAAGTCTTCGAGCAACCCAATTGGCATGCACTCTCACACTTCTATCCGCTAAGATCAATGAGATGTTGCAAGCCTTGTACTTTTTGAACCCCAATCTTTTTGCAACCGAGAATGGCATTAGGCTCACGCTAGCCCCAAGATCGCAAAGGCATTTGTTGAATGCAAGTGGACCTAGAGCACATGGAAGAGTGAAAGAACCGGGATCTCCAAGTTTTTTGGGTACCATCTTCTTTTGGATGATGGCACTACATTCATGAGTCAAGATCACCATAGACTCCATCTCCTTGGCTCTTTCCTTCACGGCGTCTTTGAGAAACTTGGCGTATTGCGGCACAAGCAAGTACGCATCTACCAATGGTATGGTAAGCTCCACTTTTTCCATTTGACTATCGAACACTGCCTTATACTTTTCCAAAAGTTGTTTCTTGAAACGGCCCGGAAAGGGAAGTTTGGGTACATACGGCGGTGGAACAAACAAAGTTTCTTTCTTCTTGGGCTTCTCCTTAGTCTTCTCTTGGACCTCAATTCCTTTACCCTTGCCTTCATTACCCAAGCTCCTATCTTCAACCACTACATCCTCGGTTTCAAGCGTCTCCCCCCCAACTTGAACATCGATGTCCTCATCGACTTTTGGGGCTTCTCTAGGGGGAAGTTCCTTGCCACTTCGTAGTGTAATGGCGTTCGCATATTCCTTGGGATTAGCCTCGGCTTTTTCCGGTAATTGACCTTGTTGTCGCGATGAAGAGGCGGTTCCCTTGGATTCCATTTGCTTGACTTTGTTGTTCAATGTCTCAATCTTGCTATTGAGGTCGTTGTAAGAGCAATCGACCTTGGTGTTGATTTCCGCTTGTCCTTTAAGNCGCTTGTCCCTTTAAGAGTTGTTGTAACATGCTACTTAGATCGAGGTCTTGAGGTCTAGGAGAAGGAGCTTAACCTTGAGGTGTGAAGTTGGGTTGAAAACCGAGTGGTGCCTTTGCTTGGAACGCACCCCGGTTCCCTTGGAAGTTGTTCTTGGGAGCATAGCTTTGTTGGTGATTAATGGGGGCTTAACCTTGGTTGCCATAGTTGTTGTTGAAACCTCGTTGGTAGCCACCATTGTTCCCAACATAGTGCACTTCTTCTTTGTTTCTCAAATCCACCATTTGTTCTTGGAACCGTTGGTTTGCTTCACAATCACCAACAAAGTGAACCGCCTTTTAAGATGTAGTGATAAGCTTGTCAAGTTTATCCAACTTTTCACTTAGAGCTTTCATCTCTTTGGTTCGTCGTTGCTCCTCAAAATCGCTTATGGTCCTTGTAGACCGATCAAAGTGGTGTGGAGCTCTAGCATTATGGGCGGGTGGGTGGTGGTTTCCATTACCACCATTTTCTCCTTGTTGTGGAGCATTAGCAACGTGGTCATTGTTGTTTCCAACCGGGTTCACTTGCACGTTCTCTATACCGAGCCTAGCAATGTGTACAACCCGTTCCCTCTCTCTTCTTGCTCTAAGACCGCGTTGTAGAAGGTGGATGTCGTCTCATGGCTCAACAAGATTGTTGTTGCCTTTAGAACGCAACTTCATGCACCTACAAGAGAGAGCTAGAAAGAGAGATTAGTAAACAAAAGAAGAGAAAAAGGCTTAATCTTAAAAAGAAGTAAAATCCTAATGTTGAAAGCTAAACCCAATTGGCAATGGCGCCAAATTGATAGTAGACTTTTTGGAGTCTAATTTGAGATCAATTCTCAATATACCATGTAGTATATGAGGTGTCAATCCAAATGGGTTTTGATCAATCACTAAGAATGCATAGAACGACTTGATATAAGCTAGCAATGTTGTTCGAAGTTTTACTAATTATGCTAATTGAATTTAGACAAGTAACAAGACAAATGATGCTAAATGAAATTGAATTCAATAAATATAAGCGAATCCAAGGATGGGGTAATCGATTCTAGATGATTCGTGGCTAATTCATGATGCTCAATACTCAAACAAGGCTAATCCTAGGCAATGATCATTAAGTGTGATTAGTCCTCTCTCAAGGTACTAATCACTATGCTAGTTGTTAATCCAAGACCAAATTCTCATTTGTGAATTACTAATTAGCAAGCATTAAGTGTAAACATTCAAGATCAACCAAATAAACACCCTAGACAACTATCTCATAAGCTAGGAATGAATATCCCTTGATAAGTTCATCTAGGCATTTCATCGAACACCTTGTGGGTGGGAAATGCCCTTTGATCTAAACAAGCTTTCTCAAGCAAATCTAGCATTAGGACCACTAATCAAGAAGAGGAAATGTATTAATCTATCCCTAAGCATCATAAATCATCCAAGGAATCAACATGAATCTAACCCATCCTTAAATTCTAGGAGACTACTCACTAATCATACTGGACCCAACAAATCCTATCAAGAACATGTTAAATCCCCATGATTAAGTGATGGATTGATTAAGAAAGAAGAAATAAGATGAAGAGATTCAAAGAACTAGAACTCAAATTGCATAAATCAAAAGGAGATTCTCTTACAAATACTTAGAACCCACTTAGAGAGGTTTTTTAGCATAAGAAAAGACATGATTCTAAGAAAATTAGGTTTAGAGTATTTATAGCAAAGAGTGGGCGAACCGGGTCAACTCGATCGGATCTTGGGTCGCACTTTCTATACCGGCCAAAACGGGTCCGGTATAGATGGCCGGTATGGGATGTCTTGGTCGAAGGGGTGATGCCGGCTGGATTGTGGTCGGCATGCACGGCCGGTAAACCCCCTGGTCGGGTGGAGGTCGGATAACGAGCCAACGTGTCGGATGTGATTTGCCCGGCATGAATACGTCCTGCATGCTGGTACCGGACCGGTACGAGAGTGGAGTCCTGGGCGGTATGCGCGTCTTCAACGAGAGGTTCCATGCCGGCCCGTTTGGAGTCGGTACGTGCATCTGGCATTTCTCCTGCTCTGGGAAGTGTCCGATACCGGATGAGTGTGGCGTCCTGTGACGGGCCGGTACGAGAGTTTGTGCCGATGCCGATGGTTCTTGGTGCTAGGCCATTTGGAACCGGTACGTGCGTCCGGTAATTCTCCTGTTCGAGTCTTCAGGCCAATGCCGGTCAGATTAGAGGCGGTGTGCGAGGCGATTCGGTGAGAGTAAGGTGGAGTGAGAGGGCCTTTGATGCCGGGTGAAATGGAACCGGTACGCATGGCCGGTGTAGGGCCTGCCTCGGCCAAAGTCGTGATACCGGCCAAGTTAAGTCTAGTATGCGAGGCCGATATGGGCAGTGCGATCCATCATCGCTTATAGCCGTTGCCTCAAGGTCCCGAGCCAAGTGTGAACACCTCCAAAGTCTCCAAAAGCCTTCAAAGTACCTAAAAGAGACTCCAAAACTTGCAAGACTTTCTAGGACCTACTATGAAATCCTTAAACTCTAAATGAGACAAAACAAATAAGAAATGCTATGAAACTATATGCATATGAGATAAACCCTAAGCTAAATGAATGCATCAAATGGACAAAATATGAGAATATCAAATTGTTCCCTGAATAGTTGTCTGATTCGTGATCTCTGGATTCCTGAGAATAAACCCTTGACCTAACGTTTTTCCTTATGGAAATTACATCGTTTTAACTGCATTTGTTACTTTTCCAAAAACCAACCATATTCTTGTCTTAGCTTAATTTCATAATTGTGAGAATTGTAGTGTACCTTTGGTCTCTGTGGATTCGATCCTAAAGTACTGCATTGACAACTGTTATGATTGCGGTAGTGTGAACTTTAATATTAATTGAGTAGGTGAAAACACTGAAATCAGCAATCTTCTCCAAGGTCTCCATGAGCTTCCAAAATACCTAAAACACACTCCAAAACATGCTAGACACTCTATGACCTAATATGGATACACTAAACTCCTAAGAAGACTAAAATGCTAAGGAAAATATATGATTTAGTAAGTAAATGACCTAAAATGCTAACTAAGATGCATGCTAGAACATGGAAATTATGCAAATATCAATTCCCCCAAACTTAATCTCTTGCTTGTCCTCAAGCAAACAAGAACAAGAAGGGAGAGAGAGTTGGGAGTGGGAGCTCAAATCCACAAGTATCATCAAAAGAATTCAAACCCAATGTCCAAGTTGCAAGTTCTAAAATGCGATCAAACAAGTGTACTCAAAAGGGGTTAGCCATATCCTTCCCTACACAAATCAAGCTCAAGTCTCAACCTACACAAGCACTCATATCGTCCAATCCTTTAACATTCATTTAATCGCTCAAGTGAATCATGTTCATGCGAGACAAGTGAATTCATTTGGCTAAGGTAAAGGTCTTGAGATTAAGATGATCTCAAACGTATGGGATTATTCCAATGCAAGGGATCTCTCAATGAATGAGCAAACTTTAGCAAAATGCTAAGAGTAAAAGGCAATCTATGCATACAAGGATGGATTCACATCTACCCAATGCCTAAAAATGTCTCTAGCCCTAGCGTCTCTAACCATGAAGCCCCAAACCTAAGCTACCCTTTTGTTCTCAAGGCCTTTTGCCTTCATGTCCTAAACGTCTTTCTTCATTTTTGTCTCTTGGGGAGTTTCTTCTTCTTCCTTGAGTCTTGTGGTTTCGTGCTTTTCTTTTTGTTTCCTTAGCTCTTCTTTTCTTTTTTCTTTTTTTTTTCTTTGCCCTCGCCTCATCTTTCATCATTGGGAAAACGACGTATTTCCACCTCAAATTGATGATATAGTTGTAAATCCACCCGAAGTTTGGCCCTCGACACAGATCCCCCTAAATCGAAAGTTTCAGACGTATTTCCCCCTTATTTGAAAGTTTAAAACATATATCTCCACCAAATGAAAGTTCCAAATCTCAGAACACATAAACCCGGTTTTATTCGGTTTACTACTTACCATTAACCACCTAAATTTGACATTAAACCTGCTTACAACCAAACCCAACCCGACTTAAAAAAAACCCAACCCACCCGACCCGACACTTCTTCTTCTTCCCTATTGTTTTCTTCATTTCCTTCGATGTCAAAAAAAAAAATTCATGGATTGAGTTCTTCATCGATTCATTTTTTTCCATAACGAGGAATCTAAGAATCCAAACCAACAAACCCAGAACTCGAATGCAGCGCAGACAAAAAAAATTATAAAAAAAAATTAGACCTAAAAAAACAAATTCTTCTTCTCTCTTCCCCATCTCTCGCCGCCGATTCTTCTTCCTTTCTCTCTTCTTCTTTTTTCTTCTTCTCTCTTCTTCTTCTTCTCTCTTCTTCTCCTTCTCTCTTTGCCGATCTCTCGTCCACCGCCGCCGGAGCTCGCCACCGCTGTCGTTCGCCGCCGCCGGAGTTCTCCTTCCGCCGATCTCTTCTTCTTCTTATCCTTCTTCTCTCTTCTTCTTCTTCTCTCTTCTTCTCCTTCTCTCTTTGCCGATCTNATCTTGGCAAAGAACGTGTGAGCAAGGATCTTGTGGGCATAGCGAATGGCGGGGTGGCGGATGCACGTGCCTTTGATGGCGCCGGGATTATATTCTCCCATACCAATGATTCCCTACAAGTAAGCCAAGTCGTTCTTCCCATAGAGAAACTTGAGGCCTCTCTTGGTTCCTTTTTCTTTGAACCCAAACACTTGACTTAGTTCATGGAATGTCATCTTCTATGCTTCTCTCCCCACCTTAAACTCAATGAAACCGTGGCCATCTTCCTCATTGGCGTCTCCGTCGCCTCGCTCATGGAACATAGCTTCCAACGATGCGAGAAATTGGCAAGCTTGGTCTTTGTGAGAAGTGTTAGCCACGTCAAAGATTCCATCAAAACCCATGTTGGTGAAAATCGATCTCACATCTTCAAAGATTCCCATCTTCTCAAGTACGACCTTGTCTGGGAATTTTGTCTCCTCGAATTTCACCGCCTTGAGCTTCTTGAGATACTTGCTATAGGTGGGGACTCTCGGCTTGGGCTTGGGGATTCTCTTCTTCTTTTTCACTTGTACCACGTCTTCCATGTTCTCTCCTTCCTCATTAGCAAGCACCGCCTTTCTTCTCTTCTCTAGGCCTTTAGTGCATGCCACTAGTGCTAACTCTCTCTTCTTGGTTGGTAGACTTGAAACTTGGGGTTGGTTTGCTTGTTGTCTTCATTGTACCTACATTGTCTCAAAGAATGTATAAGTTCCAAGAAACCAAGATACAATCTTTGTCATTATCAAGCAAAGGCATTCATGAGACAAAGAGGATAGTGTTCAATTGGCAAAAATACAACCAATATCCCATTAGTAATATCGAATATGCCAACTAAATACTCCAAGAATTCATTTAAATCTCAAAGGTTGCAACTTTTAGAACAAGACACCAAAAATTGGTTTCCTTGGTTCAAAAATCCAAAATTTTCTCAAGTGCACCACAAATTAACACAAGAGCTACCTAGCCTAGCCATTTTGAACCTAATCCCAAGGTTTTTAATCTAGTGAAAGCGTTGCCCAAACAAAACCATGAAATTTTCCACTTATGAGCAAGTTCTTGAATTTTTCATGGAAAATTTGAGTAAAATACCTTGGGGATGCAAGTTCTAAATGGAAAACCGTGGTCAGATCCAGAAAGAGGATGAGAAATCCGGAATTTAGCAACTTGAATCACGATTTTTGGGTAAGAGATGAGAGAGTTATGAAGAAAATGAGTTCTTGGGTGGAGATGAAACTTTGGTCGCGAAAATGGAGGAGAGGATCTGGTCGCGTGAGAAGTGACAAGGAGGGCTTACCTGGCCGGGTCGGATCGACTTATCTGGGCGGGAGCATCGGGCGGTCCATTGGGTAATAGATCTGTGCCATGGACCGTTGGACAATAGCTCATGCCGGGCCAGTTACGAACGGTACGCATGTCCGGTGTTAGTATGCACATGTTTCGCATAAATCACGTACCGGGCGAAACACGTCCGGCATGCATGCACGGTATCGTTAACTCTCCATGTCGGGCCAATTACAACCGGTGTGCTTGCTTGTAATCCTCCTGGTTTGGCAAAGCCCTCGGTACCGGGCCATTTGTAGCCGGCATTCACACCCGGTGTACGCATGCGCAAGTTCTTATGCCGGTCCGCCTTTGTCCAGTATGCACGGCCGGTATTGCCACATTTCCGTGCCTGGCCATTTTCATCCGGTACATAGAACCAGTAAACCCCCTGTTTTCGGTGCCTTCCAATACCGGGCCGAATCCATCCTTGGACCAGGACGATATGCTTCCCCTTCGGCCAACTTGATCCGACGTGCAAGGGAAACGATTCTGCACCGGGCCAATTACAACCGGCATGCCAAGCCGGTATTCCTCCTGATTTGGGGACCCTCCATGCCGGCTCCATATACCGGTCCCAACTTGGCCGGTGTGCATGTTTTCTCTACGTTTTGAAAACTCCATTGCAAGACTTCACCACTTTGGGCATCAAGAACCCTATGAACACTTAACAAAAAGATCAAAAAGTACTAGCAAAGATTGAAAAAGAGAAAAAGTAAACGTATATACAAGGATAAGCTTGGGGTGTCTCCCAAGAGCACTTTGTTTATCGTCACTAAGTTCGACGTTGGTTACCGCATTCAAGCGAGGGAGACATCATCGAGAGGGATCGAGGCTCCCTCCTCAATGATTTCATGGGCGCGGTACGGTTTGAGTCTTTGGCCGTTTGCAACGAATTCCTCTCCATTCTTGTTCACAAGAACAACGGCTCCATAAGGCCTCACTTCTTTGATCACAAAGGGACCGGACCATTTAGACCGTAGCTTCCTAGGAAATAACTTAAGGCGCGAGTTAAGAGCAAGACTTGATATCCGGCCTTGAAATCCTTACGCACATCTTCCTGTCATGAAAGGCTTTGGTCTTTTCTTTGTAGATCTTTGAGTTTTCATAGGCTTCAAGCCTAATCTCATCAAGCTCTTGGAGTTGGATCAAACGCCTCTCTTGTGCCGTCTTGAGGTCAAAATTTAGAAGTTTCACGGCCCACATGGCCTTGTACTCAAGCTCGAGCGGTAAGTGCCATGCTTTCCCGTAGAGAAGATTGAACGGCGTAGTCCCAATAGGTGTTTTGAACGCCGTCTGGTATGCCCATAACGCATCGTCTAGCTTCTTAGTCCAATCCTTCTTCGAACTACCCACAGTTTTCTCTAGAATGGCTTTGATTTGGCGGTTTGAGACCTCAACTTGGCCGCTTGTTTGAGGGTGATATGGTGTGGCCACTTTATGCTTAACCCCGTGCATCTTGAGTAGACTCTCGAAAACCTTGTTAATGAAGTGGCTTCCCCCATCGCTTATTACAGCTCTTGGCACCCCAAACCTCGTAAGATGATAGTCTTGAAAAGCTTGAGAACTACCTTAGCATCATTGGTCGGACTAGCGATTGCTTCGACCCACTTAGACACGTAGTCCACCGCTACCAAGATATATTGGTTGCCATATGAAGAGGGGAACGGTCCCATGAAGTCAATGCCCCAAACGTCAAAAATGGCAACCTCAATAATAGGATTTTGAGGCATCTCATCCCTTCTAGCAATGTTCCCCTTTCTTTGGCAAGCATCACAAGCGGAGACAAAAGCTTGAGCGTCTTTAAACGAGCTAGGCCACCAAAAACCGGATTGGAGAACCTTTGTCGCCGTCTTGAATGAAGCAAAGTGACCACCATAGGCTGTTCCATGACAATGGAATAAGACCCCTTGAATCTCTTCTTCCGCCACACACTTTCGATACAAACCATCCGAACACAACTTGTACAAGAATGGCTCATCCCAATAGTACCTCGTGACGTCGTGAAAGAATTTCTTCTTCTTATAACCATCCAAGTTTGGCGGCTCCTTCCCACAAACCAAGTAGTTCACCAAATCCGCAAACCAAAGTAGCTTCTCCTCTTGCAATCCACTTGCACTCTCAAGACTCTTCACGACCTCTATTCCTTTCCTCAAGACATTCACCAACATAAGACTTTCTTCGGGAAGTTTGTCGTCTATTGGAACAAGGTCTTCAATTCTCAACCTGGACAATTAGTCCGCTACCCAATTTTCAATACCCTTCATGTCTACAATCTCCATGTCAAACTCTTTCAAGAGAAAAATCCACCGGAGAAGTCTTGGCTTGGTATCTTTCTTGGCGTGTATGTACCTCAAAGCCGCGTGATCCGTGTAAACTATGACCTTCGAACCAACCACATACGAACGGAATTTCTCCATAGCAAATACCACTGCCAACAACTCCTTTTCCGTCGTCGCATACCTTGCTTGAGTGTCGTCCAACGTCCTACTTGCATAGTAGATGACATTAACCTTCTTGTCTTTCTTTTGGCCTAAGACCGCTCCAACCGCGAAGTCACTCGCGTCACACATAATCTCAATTGGTAGATCCCAATCCGGAGCTTGAACAATTGGAGCACTAACCAAGGCCTTCTTGATCTCCAAAAACGCCTCTAAACACTCCTCATCAAGGTTGAACTCAATGTCTTTGCAAAGGAGCCTAGTGAGAGGTCTTGTGATCTTTGAAAAATCCTTGATGAAGCGATGGTAGAAACCCGCGTGACCCAAGAAGCTTCAGACATCTTTCACCGTCCTTGGCGGTTCCAAACTCACCATGACCTCAATCTTGGCCTTGTCCACTTCAACACCCCTTTCCGAGATCTTGTGTCCTAGCACGATGCCTTCCCGCACCATAAAGTGGATTTTTTCCCAATTTAGCACCAAGTTTGTCTCCTCGCACCTTTTAAGCACCCTACAAAGATTGGACAAACAAGAAGAGAGCGAGGAGCCATAGACCGAGAAGCCGTCCATGAAGACCTCGACCATCTCCTATATTAGACTCGAGAAGATCGACATCATGCACCTTTGAAATGTGGCGGGTGCGTTACATAGTCCAAACGGCATCCTTCGATAAGCAAAAGGTGCCATAAAGACATGTTAATGTCGTCTTCTCTTGGTCATTCGGGTGAATGGAAATTTGAAAGAATCCCGAATAACCATCTAGAAAGCAATAGAACGGGTGATTAGCAAGTCTCTCAAGCATTTGGTCTATGAATGGTAAGGGAAAATGATCCTTCCTAGATGCGGAGTTAAGCTTACGGTAATCAATACACATTCTATGCCCCGTAATTGTCCTAGTAGGTATGAATTCGTCCTTTGCATTCTTTACCACGGTTATCCCGCCCTTTTTGGGAACCACATGCACCGGGGAAACCCATGTGCTATCCGAGATCGAATATATGATCCCCGCATCGAGAAGTTTGAGGACCTCCTTTTTAAATACCTCCTTCAAATTCGGGTTTAACCATCTTTGGTGTTCTATGAAGGTCCTCGACTCGTCCTCAAGGTGTATGCGGTGAGTGCAAAGCGTAAGAGATATTCCCTTGATATCGTCAAGCGAATATCCTATGGCTCTCCTATACTTCCGCAACTCGTGCAATAAGGCGGATAACTCGTTCTCATCTAAGTTTTCATTAACTATGACCGGGTATGACTCGTTAGTACCTAAGAAAGTGTACCTTAGCCCTTTAGGAAGCGGTTTGAGGTCCACCTTAGGTGCCTTGAGCTCACTCCAATCGTCATCCATGCTAGACTTACCATTGCTAACCTCTACCACGTTCTCATCTTGCTCCACTTCCAAAGCAAAGCTTTCTTGGACCGAACCCGTAGTTGACCCGACTCCACACTTAGTCGCTTGACTCCCCAACTCAATGAATGGAGTTTCTCTATCAACCGGCTTGTGTGAGTCCAAAAGTAGTTCAAACCCTTCGCTTTCTTCACTCAAGTACATGTGTTTCCCATGCTCTTGTGTCAAAACCACTTGCAACCCATCTTCAAGACTGATCTCTTCAAGTAGCTCATCCGCGAGCTCATCCATGGTCTCGATGTAGAAGCATTGGCCATCGATTGTGGGCTTCTTTATTACATCATTAATGTTGAACTCAAGAACTTCATCCTTGCCCAAATGCAAATCGATCTTCCCCTTCCTTACATCAATAGCTCCCGCGGTTGCCAAGAATGGTCTCTCAAAGATAAGTGGATCCTTAGGCTCTTCATCCATCTCAAGCACAACGAAATCCGTCGGGACAATGAAATCTCTAACCATGACCGGTAAGTCTTCGAGCAACCCAATTGGCACTCTCACACTTCTATCCGCTAAGATCAATGAGATGTTGCAAGCCTTGTACTTCTTGAACCCCAATCTTTTTGCAACCAAGAATGGCATTAGGCTCACGCTAGCCCCAAGATCGCAAAGGCATTTGTTGAATGCAAGTGGACCTAGAGCACATGGAAGAGTGAAAGAACCGGGATCTCCAAGTTTCTTGGGTACCATCTTCTTTTGGATGATGGCACTACATTCATGAGTCAAGATCACCATAGACTCCATCTCCTTGGCTCTTTCCTTCACGGCGTCTTTGAGAAACTTGGCGTATTGCGGCACAAGCAAGAACGCATCTACCAAAGGTATGGTAAGCTCCACTTTTTCCATTTGACTATCGAACACTGCCTTATACTTTTCCAAAAGTTGTTTCTTGAAACGGCCCGGAAAGGGAAGTTTGGGTACATACGGCGGTGGAACAAACAAAGTTTCTTTCTTCTTGGGCTTCTCCTTAGTCTTCTCTTGGACCTCAATTCCTTTACCCTTGCCTTCATTACCCAAGCTCCTATCTTCAACCACTACATCCTCGGTTTCAAGCGTCTCCCCCCCAACTTGAACATCGATGTCCTCATCGACTTTTGGGGCTTCTCTAGGGGGAAGTTCCTTGCCACTTCGTAGTGTAATGGCGTTCGCATATTCCTTGGGATTAGCCTCGGCTTTTTCCGGTAATTGACCTTGTTGTCGCGATGAAGAGGCGGTTCCCTTGGATTCCATTTGCTTGACTTTGTTGTTCAATGTCTCAATCTTGCTATTGAGGTCGTTGTAAGAGCAATCGACCTTGGTGTTGATTTCCGCTTGTCCTTTAAGAGTTGTTGGAACATGCTACTTAGATCAAGGTCTTGAGGTTTAGGAGAAGGAGCTTAACCTTGAGGTGTGAAGTTGGGTTGAAAACCGAGTGGTGCCTTTGCTTGGAACGCACCCCGGTTCCCTTGGAAGTTTTTCTTGGGAGCATAGCTTTGTTGGTGATTAATAGGGGCTTGACCTTGGTTGCCATAGTTGTTGTTGAAACCTCGTTGGTAGCCACCATTGTTCCCAACATAGTGCACTTCTTCTTTGTTTCTCAAATCCACCATTTGTTCTTGGAACCCTTGGTTTGCTTCACAATCACCAACAAAGTGAACCGCCTTTTGAGATGTAGTGATAAGCTTGTCAAGTTTATCCAACTTTTCACTTAGAGCTTTCATCTCTTTGGTTCTTCGTTGCTCCTCAAAATCGCTTATGGTCGTTGTAGACCGATCAAAGTGGTGTGGAGCTCTAGCATTATGGGCGGGTGGGTGGTGGTTTCCATTACCACCATTTTCTCCTTGATGTGGAGCATTAGCAATGTGGTCATTGTTGTTTCCAACCGGGTTCACTTGCACGTTCTCCATACCGAGCCTAGCAATGTGTACAACCCGTTCCCTCTCTCTTCTTGCTCTAAGACCGCGTTGTATAAGGTGGATGTCGTCTCATGGCTCAACAAGATTGTTGTTGCCTTTAGAACGCAAGTTCATGCACCTACAAGAGAGAGCTAGAAAGAGAGATTAGTAAACAAAAGAAGAGAAATATGCTTAATCTTAAAAAGAAGTAAAATCCTAATGTTGAAAGCTAAACCCAATTGGCAATGGCGCCAAATTGATAGTAGACTTTTTGGAGTCTAATTTGAGTTCAATTCTCAATATACCATGTAGTATATGAGGTGTCAATCCAAATGGGTTTTGATCAATCACTAAGAATGCATAGAACGGCTTGATCTAAGCTAGCAATGTTGTTTGAAGTTTTACTAATTACGCTAATTGAATTTAGACAAGTAACAAGACATATGATGCTAAACGAAATTGAATTCAATAAATATAAGCGAATCCAAGGATGGGGTAATCGATTCTAGATGATCTGTGGCTAATTCATGATGCTCAATACTCAAACAAGGCTAATCCCTAGGCAATGATCATTAAGTGTGATTAGTCATCTCTCAAGGTACTAATCACTATGCTAGCTGTTAATCCAAGACCAAATTCTCATTTGTGAATTACAAATTAGCAAGCATTAAGTGTAAACATTCAAGATCAACCAAATAAACACCATAGACAACTACTCTCATAAGCTAGGAATGAATATCTCTTGATAAGTTCATCTCGGCATTTCATCGAACACCTTGTGGGTGGGAAATGCCCTTTGATCTAAACAAGTTTTCTCAAGCAAATCTAGCATTAGGACCACTAATCAAGAAGAGGAAATGTATTAATCTATCCATAAGCATCATAAATCATCCAAGTAATCAACATGAATCTAACCCATCCTTAAATTCTAGGAGACTACTCACTAATCATAATGGACCCAACAAATCCTATCAAGAACATGTTAAATCCCCATGATTAAGTGATGTATTGATTAAGAAAGAAGAAATAAGATGAAGAGATTCAAAGAACTAGAACTCAAATTGCATAAATCAAAAGGAGATTCTCTTACAAATACTTAGAACCCACTTAGAGAGGTTTTTTAGCATAAGAAAATACATGATTCTAAGAAAATTAGGTTTAGAGTATTTATAGCAAAGAGTGGGCGAACCGAATCAACCCGGTCGGATCTTGGGTCGCACTTTCTATACCGACCAAAACGGGTCCGGTATAGATGGCCGGTATGGGATGTCTTGGTCGGAGGGGTGATACCGGCTGGATTGTGGTCGGCATGCACGGCCGGTAAACCCCCTGGTCGGGTGGAGGTCGGATACCGGGCCAACGTGTCGGATGTGATTTGCCCGGCATGAATACGTCCTGCATGCTGGTACCGGACCGGTACGAGAGTGGAGTCCTGGGCGGTATGCGCGTCTTCAACGAGAGGTTCCATGCCGGCCCGTTTGAGTCGGTACGTGCATCTGGCATTTCTCCTGCTCTGAGAAGTGTCCGATACCGGATGAGTGTGGCGTCCTGTGACGGGCCGGTACGAGAGTTTGTGCCGATGCCGATGGTTCTTGGTGCCGGGCCATTTGGAACCGGTACGTGCGTCCGGTAGTTCTCCTACCCGAGTCTTCACGCCAATGTCGGTCGGATTAGAGGCGGTGTGCGAGGCCGATACGGTGAGAGTAAGGTGGAGTGAGAGGGCCTTTGATGCCGGATGAAATGGAACCGGTACGCATGGCCGGTGTAGGGCCTGCCTCGGCCAAAGTCGTGATACCGGCCAAGTTAAGTCTAGTATGCGAGGCCGATATGGGCAGTGCGATCCATCATCGCTTCTAGCCGTTGCCTCAAGGTCCCGAGCCAAGTGTGAACACCTCCAAAGTCTCCAAAAGCCTTCAAAGTACCTAAAAGAGACTCCAAAACTTGCAAGACTTCTAGGACCTAGTATGAAATCCTTAAACTCTAAATGAGACAAAACAAATAAGAAATGCTATGAAACTATATGCATATGAGATAAACCCTAAGCTAAATGAATGCATCAAATGGACAAAATATGAGAATATCAAATTGTTCCCTGAATAGTTGTCTAATTCGTGATCTCTGGATTCATGAGAATAAACCCTTGACCTAACGTTTTTCCTTATGGAAAATTACATCGTTTTAACTGCATTCGTTACTTTTCCAAAAACCAACCATATTCTTGTCTTAGCTTAATTTCATAATTGTGAGAATTGTAGTGTACCTTTGGTGTCTATGGATTCGATCCTAAAGTACTGCATTGACAACCGTTATGATTGCGGTAGTGTGAACTTTAATATTAATTGAGTAGGTGAAAACACTGAAATCAGCAATCTTCTCCAAGGTCTCCATGAGCTTCCAAAATATCTAAAATACACTCCAAAACATGCTAGACACTCTAGGACCTAATATGGATACACTAAACTCCTAAGAAGACTAAAATGCTAAGGAAAATATATGATTTAGTAAGTAAATGACCTAAAATGCTAACTAAGATGCATGGTAGAACATGGAAATTATGCAAATATCAATTCCCCCAAATTTAATCTCTTGCTTGTCCTCAAGCAAACAAGAACAAGAAGGGAGAGAGAGTTGGGAGCGGGAGCTCAAATCCACAAGTATCATCAAAAGAATTCAAACCCAATGTCCAAGTTGCAAGTTCTAAAACGCGATCAAACAAGTCTACTCAAAAGGGGTTAGCCATATCCTTCCCTACACAAATCAAGCTCAAGTCTCAACCTACACAAGCACTCATATCGTCTAATCCTTTAACATTCATTTAATCGTTCAAGTGAATCATGTTCATGCGAGACAAGTGAATTCATTTGGCTAAGGTAAAGGTCTTGTTGTTTCCTTAGCTCTTCTTTTCTTTCTTTTTTTTTTTTTTTTCTTTGCCCTCGCCTCATCTTTCATCATTGGGAAAACGACGTATTTCCACCTCAAATTGTTGATATAGTTGTAAATCCACCCGAAGTTTGGCCCTCGACACAGATCCCCCTAAATCGAAAGTTTCAGACGTATTTCCCCCTTATTTGAAAGTTTAAAACATATATCTCCACCAAATGAAAGTTCCAAATCTCAGAACACATAAACCCGGTTTTATTCGGTTTACTACTTACCATTAACCACCTAAATTTGACATTAAACCTGCTTACAACCAAACCCAACCCGACTTAAAAAAAACCCAACCCACCCGACCCGACACTTCTTCTTCTTCCCTATTGTTTTCTTCATTTCCTTCGATGTCAAAAAAAAAAATTCATGGATTGAGTTCTTCATCGATTCATTTTTTTCCATAACGAGGAATCTAAGAATCCAAACCAACAAACCCAGAACTCGAATGCAGCGCAGACAAAAAAAATTATAAAAAAAAATTAGACCTAAAAAAACAAATTCTTCTTCTCTCTTCCCCATCTCTCGCCGCCGATTCTTCTTCCTTTCTCTCTTCTTGTTTTTTCTTCTTCTCTCTTCTACTTCTTCTCTCTTCTTCTCCTTCTCTCTTTGCCGATCTCTTTCCCACCGCCGCCGGAGCTCGCCACTGCTGTCGTTCGCCGCCACCGGAGTTCTCCTTCCGCCGATCTCTTCTTCTTCTTATCCTTCTTCTCTCTTCTTCTTCTTCTCTCTTCTTCTCCTTCTCTCTTTGCCGATCTCTCGACCATCCCGCGCCCACCGCCGCCGGAGCTCGCCAGCTCTCGCCACCGCTGTCATTCGCCGCCGCCGGAGTTCTCCTTCCGCCGATCTCTTCTTCCTCGTTCTGGGCTTAAGGTCGCGGCAGAGGGAGGTGAAGGGGAGTTGGTGAATTTGATTATCTATTGTTTTGTTTAATTAAACTTGATGAATTTTTTGGTTTTTATTAAACTTGATTATCTAAGAGGAGTTGGTGAATTTGATCATCTCCATTGTTTTTAATTTTTGGTTTTTGAAGTTTTTTTTTTGATTAAATTTTGATAGGGATTTTGTTTAAAAGTGATTGTAATGATTCGATTCTTTGTTCGTATGAATTTTCAAAGGAATTGCTATATCAGTTTCTTGGATTGTAATTTTTTCCCGTATCAAAGAAGAAGAAGTAAAAAAAAAAAATAGAGAGAGAGGAAAAACCAGAGGGGTTAATTTGCCAATTCATAAATTTTCAAGATCCATATGTAATAATTTATGAAGAAGACGAAGAAGAGATTGAAGAGATTTGTAAAATCATAAATATGTTTTGAAATATTTGTAATTCATAAACTCGAGGGGCTAATTTGCAAAATCATAAATCTTGGTTTACTATAAGGTTTAGTTGGTTTGGTTTTGGTTTAGGTTATAAACCGATAAAACCAATATCTGTGTGTAAATAGGTTTCGATGTTTCAAATTGGGGGGAAATACGGCTTAAACTTTCGAATTAGGGAGATATGTGTCGAGGTCCAAACTTCGGGTGGATCTACAACTATATCATAAACTTGAGGTGGAAATACGTCGTTTTCCCTTCATCATTTGATGTCTTAGCCGATTTTTGGCCCTTTCTTTTTTCATTGAACTCCAAGAGGCTATAACTATTGCTAAGAGCTTATCTTATTGACTTGCACGAACCACTTCACATCATTTCTTTCCCCTTTCACCTTCACGTTCCCCTTAGGATTCACTTCCTTCTCAATCCATAATCCCATTAGTCACACACTTTCATTCATTCCAAACCAGATTTCCCTTTCCCATATATCCTAGTCTAACCCTTGATGTTGGATTAGATCTACATGCAAACCTATTCTTGTCGCCCTAAACTCAACATTTTTTACCAAGCTTACTCGAAAAAAATTAGGCTTCGCATTCGCACACTAAAGGTTTTGGCTCGAAAGGAAGATAGGTTAAGGGTGTGGTTAACTGTTCCAATAAGGGGAATCGGCTATTTGGGCTAGCAAAAGAGTGGTGAAAAGGATAAGAGAGCCCAAATATGTATGTGGTATCCATTAATTCACTATTACATGCATGAACACGATAATTTCAATGTCAAATTATGGTTTTCACTTAAGTAGGATTGGAGTCAAATCAAAACTTGCTTTAGCCAAGACCCTAGTAATGAAATGTCAGATCAAAATATGGTTCATCCTTGATTTCAAACACGAGATCAAAAGCATCAAACAACTAGCAATAAGGGCATTGGACCAAGCTCTTAAAATGATACTCTACAAGGAAAAATCATCATTGCTCTCTATGCACGTGCAATGCAACCTATATGCTACTAGACTCGGTCCTATTCATGAAATGCAACTACATGATTTCTTTTTGTATTTTCAAAAATTTCAAATTTTTCAAATTTTTTTTTTTCTGTTTTTCTATGCCTTATATGAATGCATGAGACTCAATATGCAAAAGTCAAAATAAGATCACAAAAACATGATTAGATACCGGTCCCTCCCCCAAACTTAAGTCACACCGTCCCGGTGTGAAATAAATTCAAAGAAGAGACCCAAGAGAATAAGATAAGCGAAGATAAAATGAAAGGACTCAAAAAAAAGTAAAACTATTTACAAAGTTTGGAGTGTGGTACCTTAGAAGCTAATGGATGGGGATGAAGACCCCATCGAGTCAGAGGGATTGCTTGAAACCGGAGACGGGACCTCATTGCTCTCCTCTTGGCTGCCTTGGCTTCCCGAGCTAACGAGTGTTGTAGATCTTTATAAATTGTCATTTCACCTCCATGATCTTCAAGACCTTGATCCAATTGCGTCAAGCTTTCACCGACTTCTTCCACTTGTGCCTTACCCTTGCCGTGAGACAAGCTTGCTTCTATGCCCTTAGCCTTTAGCTCCTTCATCGTTTTCTTCAAACCTTTGACCGTTTTCTTTAAGCCTTTCACCGTCTCCACCAATTTCCTTGTGTTCCTCTCTTGCCACTTACACCATCTTTGAAGTAGCCTCGTTTGTTGGTGAGCGTGTCTAGAGGCGACATCGGGCATCTTCCCATCATATGGGTCAAATGTGTACCTCTCGCTCCCATACGTAGGTTCGGGGGAGTGTGGTATAGCTTCTTCATCATCAAGACCGTTGGTTTCCTCGGTATACTCATTTGGTGCTTGCCTTGATTTCTTCTTTGGTAAGCGAATTACCTCAAGTGGAGGATCTGTGGCGGGATTGTAGAAATGGTCATTGGTGGGAAAGAAGAGGATGTCTTTTCTTCCTTGGATCGTGGTGAGAGGTTTGTTGGGTAACATGAGCTTCACGGTATTTGTCTCGGTGAGCTTAAGATTGTAGGCATACTTGTTGCCTAGCTTTCTGTCAAAGAAATGAGTTCTTGAGAGGTATGCTTCATATATATGCTCCACTTCGCTAGAATCATCCACTAACTCAATCCCTTTGGCCTTAAGAATCGAAGTGATCAAACCACCAATATACAACTTTGGATCCTTCATTTTCGTTGTATAAGCCCAATTTTTGTAGCCGAGTAAGTGATTCACGAGGATGGCGGCTAGACAAGGGTTCTTTCCATTACCAACGAACATCCTTGCATCCTTGGGTGTGTCGAGAAATGGTCTTAACCCTAGAGCAAGTACTTCCATCTCTTCCTCCGCTACGGTTCCAAACTCCTTCTTGGCAAAAAGTGTATGAGTGAGGATCTTGTGCGCATACCGTATTGCGAGATGGCTAATGTTAGCACCTTTGCTAGTGCCCGGCCTTTATACTCCCGAGGCGATGATATTCCACAAGTATGGAATGTCCTTCGGTGCATAGTGGAATCGTAACCCTCTCGTGGTTTTCCTCCTTGAAACCGAAAACTTGGCTTAGCTCATGGAAAGTCATTTTGTAAGCCTTGTTCCCGACCTTGAAGTCAAAGTACCCATGTCCATCCCCAATGTCGGGACTCTCATCATCTTGCTCATAGAACTCCGCTTCCAAAGAGGCTAGGAATTGGCAAGCTTGCTCCTTGTGGTACGGTTGAGCCAAGTTGAAGACGTTTCCAAACCCCATGTTGTCAAAAATCTTCTTCACATCCTCAAAGATACCCATCCTCTCTAGGATAGCTTTNTCAAAGACTTGCAAAAGTCATTCATCACGGTCCCTCCCCCAAACTTAAGTCACACCATCTCGGTGTGAAATAAATTCAAAGAAGAGACCCAAGAGAATAAGATAAGCGAAGGTAAAATGAAAGGACTCAAAAAAAAGTAAAACTATTTACAAAGTTTGGAGTGTGGTACCTTAGAAGCTAATGGATGGGGATGAAGACCCCATCGAGTCAGAGGGATTGCTTGAAACCGGAGACGGGGACCTCATTGCTCTCCTCTTGGCTGCCTTGGCTTCCCGAGCTAACGAGTGTTGTGGATCTTCATAAATTGTCATTTCACCTCCATGATCTTCAAGACCTTGATCCAATTGCGTCAAGCTTTCACCGACTTCTTCCACTTGTGCCTTACCCTTGCCGTGAGACAAGCTTGCTTCTCCGCCCTTAGCCTTTAGCTCCTTCATCGTTTTCTTCAAACCTTTGACCGTTTTCTTTAAGCCTTTCACCGTCTCAACCAATTTCCTTGTGTTCCTCTCTTGCCACTTACACCATCTTTGAAGTAGCCTCGTTTGTTGGTGAGCGTGTCTAGAGGCGACATCGGGCATCTTCCCATCATATGGGTCAAAGGTGTACCTCTCGCTCCCATACGTAGGTTCGGAGGAGTGTGGCATAGCTTCTTCATCATCAAGACCGTTGGTTTCCTCGGTATCCTCATTTGGTGCTTGCCTTGATTTCTTCTTTGGTAAGCGAATTACCTCAAGTGGAGGATCTGTGGCGGGATTGTAGAAATGGTCATTGGTGGGAAAGAAGAGGATGTCTTTTCTTCCTTGGATCGTGGTGAGAGGTTTGTTGGGTAACATGAGCTTCACGGTATTTATCTCGGTGAGCTTAAGATTGTAGGCATACTTGTTGCCTAGCTTTCTGTTAAAGAAATGAGTTCTTGAGAGGTATGCTTCATCTATATGCTCCACTTCGCTAGAATCATCCACTAACTCAATCCCTTTGGCCTTAAGAATCGAAGTGATCAAACCACCAATATACAACTTTGGATTCTTCATTTTCGTTGTATAAGCCCAATTTTTGTAGCCGAGTAAGTGATTCACGAGGATGGCGGCTAGACAAGGGTTCTTTCTATTACCAACAAACATCCTTGCATCCTTGGGTGTGTCGAGAAATGGTCTTAACCCTAGAGCAAGTACTTCCATCTCTTCCTCCGCTACGGTTCCAAACTCCTTGGCAAAAAGTGTATGAGTGAGGATCTTGTGCGCATACCGTATTGCGAGATGGCTAATGTTAGCACCTTTGCTAGTGCCCGGCTTTATACTCCCGAGGCGATGATATTCCACAAGTATGGAATGTCCTTCGGTGCATAGTGGAATCGTAACCCTCTCGTGGTTCCTTTCTCCTTGAAACCGAAAACTTGGCTTAGCTCATGGAAGGTCATTTTGTAAGCCTTGTTCCCGACCTTGAAGTCAAAGTACCCATGTCCATCCCCAATGTCGGGACTCTCATCATCTTGCTCATAGAACTCCGCTTCCAAAGAGGCTAGGAATTGGCAAGCTTGCTCCTTATGGTACGGCTGAGCCAAGTTGAAGACGTTTCCAAACCCCATGTTGTCAAAAATCTTCTTCACATCCTCAAAGATACCCATCCTTTCTAGGATAGCTTTGTCCGGGAACTTTGTTGCCACAAACTTTACCTTTTTGAGTTTCTTGAGGTATTCGTTGTGTGTGGGTTCTCTTAACTTTGGTTTGGGAACCTTCTTCTTCTTTGCTTCCACTAAACCCAACTCGTCACCCTCTTCTTCATTGTCCCTCACTACTCTCTTCTCCTTCTTTTGGTTCTGAGAGCTTGCCGCGAGTTCCAATTGTTTCTTCTTTGGTAAGCTTAGGGATGCCTTGAGGGTTGTGTTGTTTCTTGTCCTCATGGTGCCTACAATTTCTCAAAGAAGACGTAAGCCTCAAGAGACAAATGCATAACTTATCTCAAATTCAAGCAAATGCATCCAAGAGACATATTCAACACTTAATGCACTAGAAGAAATCGATAATTGATCAAAGAGATTATGGACATCGATTCTCTAGCTTGAAGACCCCAAGAATATATCAAACCTTCGAAATTATACCCCAAAATCCTCTAATTAAAATTGCAAGAATTCTAACTTAGGATGCAAAATTCCCTTGATGGGGTGGGATATTTCAAAGAGTTAATCAAATTCCCAAAGATGAAACCTTTAATCTCAAAGTGGCACAAAGTCTCCACTTCTCAAAATTCTCAAATTCCCAAAGATGAAACCTTTAATCTCAAAGTGGCGAAAGTGAAGAAGGAGAAGGGGGAGTCAGCGCAAAAAGGAGAGGGGCAGTAGGGTTTTTACTTACCTGGCGGGAGCACTCTTTGGAACGTTGGGTAAAAGAAACACCACACCGACTTTGAGCGGTGTGCTCGTCCGGTGTTGGTGATTCTTCAACACCGGTCTAAGTCCGAATGGTACGTATGCCCGGCATTGTCCCTTTCACCCTCAATGACAATAATTTTTATTGTATAGGGAATAAGGTGATGAGATTTCATGAGAATCGTTGCAAAATCGTCGCAAATTTGCAACTATTTTGCGACGATCTTATGTAATCCCATGTTTAGGGTCTTGACATCTCATTGCAAAATACAATGAGATGCTAAGATGTTAAAGTTTAGGTATATGGCATAGGGTTTAAGGTTTAGGGTTTAGGGTTTAGATGAGATTTCATTAGAGTCGTCCTTAAATCGTCGCAAATTTGCGACGATTTAAAGACGATTCTATGTAATCTTATGTTTAGGGTCTTGACATCTCATTGCAAAATAATCGTCGCACATTTGCGACGATTTCTATGAAATGCCCTAAACCCCAAACCCGATCCCATCTCCGATCGTCTCCGCTCATTTCCCGCCGTAGTTGGGGCAATTAAAAATTACGAGACACATAGACGCAATTAGGGTCAACAAAGGGTGACACAGATCAAACCCTTTCTTGATCAATTAGCGGAGATAGTCCGAGATGGGATCGAGTTTAGGGTTTAGAGCATCACTTAAATTTCAAAATAATTACTCACTAACAAAAGTTAAAACATTATTAATTAATACATTAAATTCACAATAATGACTAGCTAGCGCGGTCACTCTCATTCATTTTTGGATGAAGACACATCCGTTTCTTGATCATCTGGTTCATCACTTTCTTCGAACTCATCTTCCTCATCTTCTTCCTTTGTATCGTCTGGGAGATATTCTATTTCCCTGTTTTGAGGATCTATCAAAAGGATGTCATCAGTGCTCTCATTTGGTTCTAGCATATCGAGCAATGATCTTGCTGCATTGGGAGATCCTCAAGCCCCTCAATTCGACCCCTCGGAGAAACTTTTATAACAGATAACCATGAGATACGCGTTGTCCGAACTCGCAGATATGGAACAAAGCTGACTTGTTCTGCTTGTGATGCTAGGATAAATGGCTCATACTTATTGTAACGCCGCGATTGGTTGACGTCTACTGCCCCAAATTTGTTTTTCCGGACCCCTCGATCAACTGTTGGATCGAACCAGTCGCATTTGAGAGAATGCATTTTAAACCTAAGCAGTCGGGGGTACTCAACTTCAATTATGTCTTGCAAAACTCCATAAAAATCTATTTCGCCCCACACACATACCCCGTAGTTGGCAGTAGCTCTTTGATTGCCGTATTTGAATGTATGAAATATATATCCGCGTGTGCAATACATGTGTGCAGTTGTTATCTTCGATATGGGGCCTTTGATTAACTCATGGAACCAGAGTGGATATGCGGTATCCCCATGCTCGACCTGAATCGTTAATTTACAAAATCAATATATATGTATTAGATTGTCCAAGTAATTAATTTCTACGTACTTGCGTCTTCAACCACGGGGTAAAGTGTTGATCTTTACGCTTGTTGATTTCGTCTTCTGAGATTCCTTCAATGACTTCTCGTACTTGTCTAACAAATTCACTGCATACAAAAGTATATCCAATTAAGCATAAATGGATATATAATTTAACCATATATATGTATGTTTATATATACACTTACGTCTCAAATTCACTAACTTCTTCGCAATTTAAGAGGATATACGTTTGGGCACTATGATGGTCTTTTTCATTGGCAAACCAAACTTACTTCACGCTTCCACATAATCGACCGATTGAAGAAAAGATGTCTGGGACACCTTCATTAGCATATGTTCGTCCTACACCTCCATCATCATATCGCCGTGCTGCCCTTTTCCGTGTGCGGACCTTTGAGTCGAAATAGTATCCCATGAAGTGAGAAGTTTCTTCTGTTAAATTTCCTGCTACTATTGAGCCTTCAGCTTTTGCTACATTTTTAGCCTTCCGCTTCAAATGTCCCATGAATCGCTTGAATGGGTACATCCACCGATACTGCACATGTCCTCCAAATTCTGCTTCGTGAGGGAGATGGATAGGTAGATGTTCCATAACATCAAAGAACGCTGGGGGGAATATTTTCTCCAAGTTGCACAACAAAATAGGAATAGTAGCATCAAGTTATGCAATAACATCTTCTGACAAAGTGCGGGTACAAAGATCCCGAAAAAACGCTCCAATGCCTACAATGACAATTACCACATATAAGGTAGACTTGTTAATTTTTCATTTCATATATATTATATCAATGTTTACATATGTGATTAATTTAAAGTTACCTGCAATTGCTTCGTGTACATTTCCTAGTAGAATTTCAGCAAATGCAAAAGGAAATAGATGTTACATAAAGACGTGACAGTCATGACTCTTCATCTCGGAAAACTTTTGCCCTTTCTCAACACATTTAGCTAGATTAGATACGTACCCATCCGGGAACTTCACATCAGATGTAGCCCATTTGAACAAGGCTGACTTTTCTTTCGCACCGAATCGAAATATGGGAACAGGTGCTTTCCCATTGCTTGTATTATGTAACTCATTCCGACAACAAAGATCAGGCAAGTCTAGTCTTGACTTACCGCTGTCTTTAGTCCTTCCACGCACGTTTAACACTGTATGCATGATGTTATCAAAAACGTTTTTCTCAATATGCATGACATCCAGATTGTGTCTAAGCAAATGATCCTTCCAATACGGAAGCTTCCAGAATATGCTTTTCTTATGCCAATTGTGATGCTCCCCATATCCATCCGCCATATTAGCTGGAGTGTGCCAATTTCCACCACGATTGACTGTTTCCAGTGCACCATAATGATCAATTTCTGCTTCTAGATCTTCCCCGGAAAGATAATAGGAGGAGGAACACGAACAGCTTTGTTCTTTCTAAACAACCGCTTGTTTCTCCTATATGGATGGTGAATCGGTAGAAATCGGCAGTGACAATCAAACCAACTTGTTTTCCGACCATGTTACAATGGAAACGCATATGTCCTATTGAGACAATATGGACAAGCCAATCGCTCATGCGTATTCCAACCTGATAACATCCCGTAAGCAGGGAAGTCGCTTATTGTCCACATAAGCACCGCACGCATAGTAAAAAAAATTTTCCTTGCAAAATCATATGTCCGAACCCCGTTATACCACAACTGCCCCAATTCCTCTATCAGAGGCTGCAAAAACACATCAAGGGAACGCTTCGGATGCTTCGGACCAGGTACTAAAATACTCAAGAATAAAAATTCCCTTTGCATGCACATATCTAGAGGAAGGTTGTAAGGCGTTAGGATTACTGGCCATAAAGAATATTGCCTACCAGACATACCAAATGGACTAAATCCATATGTGCAAAGACCAAGATACACATTTCGTTTCTCTCTAGCGAAGTCTAGGTGTACCGTCTTAAAGTGTTTCCAAGCTTTTGCATCTAAAGGATGCGTAACCTCCCCATCTGTCTGCAAATGATCTGCATGTCATCTCATTGATGCAGCTGTCCTCTCAGAATGATACATTCTTTTTACCCTATCAGTTATAGGAAGGTACCACATCCGCTGGAACGGTACCTTACTCCGACTAGTACCTTGCGGCTTATATCTTGGCTTATGGGAAAATCGACATTCCAACAATTTATCATCATTTTTCAAAAAAAGCATGCAATTGTCAACACAGACATCTATCATCTCAGAAGGCAACCCAAGACTATAAAGCATCTTTTGTATCTGATTGTAAGTTTCAACAGCTAAATTGTCCTCTGGCAAATACTCTTTAATCAAATCAGCCCAATCATCCATGCAAACCTCAGCGAAGTTATGATCAGTTTTAATAGTCATCATCCTAGCCGTCAATGAAAATTTAGAGTGCCCTTCTCTACATCCATGTAGAGTGGTTGATTTGCATCATCTAGCATATCATAAAGTATTTTTGCATCTAGATTGGGTTCCTCATCATGATGATCAGGTGCAAATGTACTTACGGTTTCATGAAATGCATATGTGTCATGAATCTTATCATGATCTTGACCATGCTCCGCATGATAATCAAATTGATTAAAATTATTTGACTCATCCAAATTCGATGCTTGATAATTGCTACTACTACTACCTGCATTTCTCCCATGACCCTCTCCATAATAATACCAGATATAGTAATGCGGCATAAACCTATTTAATATATGCGACCACACCATCGAGGTAATGATAAATTTCATATTCTTGCATTTTGGACAAGGACAGTACATCTTACCACTGGTAATCATATTTTGTATAGTTCCCGCCTGATGCATGAATCCGTCCACCCCATCACTGAACTCCTTTGTTAGCGATCCCTCCGAATCAAAACGATTATACATCCATCTTCTAATTTCGTATATTGACATTTTTTGTTTGTCAGAGAGAAGTAAATGTTTTTGAATATGAAATTTTTCTTATGAGGTTGGCCGCTATATATAGATTTTTATTTTCGTTACCATCAAATTAGCAACGAATTTTACATCAATTTTACAACGATTTTATAATATGTTTACCTAACCGTTAACTTAAACGTGTCCACCTAACTCATATATCGTCGGTAAATCGTTGCAAAGTTCAATGAATACATTTCCTTGGTAATTCGTCGGTAATTAACAACGATTTTACGACGATTCCAAAAATTATCGTTAAATCGTCGCAAATTTGCGACGATTTAACGATGATTTTTGTAATCATCGTAAAATCATCGTTAATCGAACCGAACTTAACAACAAGTTTACGACGAAATATTTCGTCCCAATGTTGCGACGATTTTTAAAATTGGCATAAAATCAACGTAATGACGATGTTGATTTGCGACGAAATAAAATCGTTGCAAAATGGCTGTTTTCTTGTAGTGCATGTTTAAGTCCATGATTAGATGATGATTTGAGAAGAGGTAGAAGATAGAAATCAAGAAATCCAAACTTAAATTACATAAATCAAAAGATGTCTCTTACAAATTACTTAGAACACACTTAGAGAGGTTTTTAGCATAAGAAAAGACATAACATGAGAAAAATTAGGTTTAGGCCTTAAATAGTGAACAGTGGCCGAATCGGGTCGACCCGGGACAAACCGGGTACCGACCCGGTCAAGATGGGTCGCACACAATTATGGGTTAAGCACCGGTCGGACTTGGTCCGGTGTAGTAGGCCGGTGTGGACGAACGGTGCAGACGGTCCGAGCTTCAAGCTGTCTCCTCATGGTCTAAGTCTTTGTGCAATCTTCTCCAAGGTCTCCATGAGCTTCCAAAGTACCTAAAACACACTCCAAAACATGCTAGACACTCTAGGACCTAATATGGATACACTAAACTCCTAAGAAGACTAAAATACTAAGGAAAAGATATGATTTAGTAAGTAAATGACCTAAAATGCTAACTAAGATGCATGCTAGAACATGGAAATTATGCAAATATCACTTACCTCTAGGAGTAGGTCGCGACGGATCTATCGGGATCCAACCTTCAGCGGGGTCGGATTCGTCTGAACTTGGGCTGGCTCGACTACTTAAAAAAATATACACACGAAATTTTAACCATCCCGAACTCGCGGAGTGTGTCTACTTCGCAAAAATGTGGCATACATCGAATACTTACTTCATAGGGGCGGGGGCTGTCGATGAATCACGCGAGCCGGAGGACGATCTCGAGCGAGAGCTCGTTCAATCCTATTCCTCGTGAACAGATCCCACTCTGTTTGCTCACATCGCAACGCAGTGATAAGAAGTCTGAGTTCATCTGTGAATGGCGATGACCTCGGAGTGGCTGCAAAAATACAAAAAAAAGGTCAATATACTATAAAATCTAAAACAAATATCGATCTAAACAGATACAGCGAGCTCGAAGCTCGTCGCTAACCAACTGCTACGACCCATCGCCTCGGGAGCCTGGCGAAATCAAAGTCCCCTATCGACGCTCGGTTGACCCAAAATAAAATAGTCTGGTTCCGTGAGTCATCTTTACCCGAGACTCACCGAGCATATATGAAGCACATCCCCGACACGAAGAGAAACTCCCTCTTCGCGAGCTCTGACGAGTGATACAGGATATTTTCGTGTCAATTATCCCAAGTGTACTCATGTCATTGTAGTACTTGAGAGGTCAATCCATAAGGGGTTAAGATTAAAACACTAAGAATGCAAGAAACGATCTTAATCTAGAGCAAACATTGTTTTGGGGTTTTTATATTTATGAGAAAGGAAACAAATGCAAGAAAGAAAATAAAACACAAGACTATAATGTTGGATCATGAGCTAAGCTATCAATGAGATGGGTAACAATCAAATAATGAATCATTTGGAAGCATTAATCACTATCTTAGAACATGGAACTCACAAATATGACTAATCCATTTCCATGGCACTAATCACTTTGTTAATTATCTAATCAAGAACAAATTTCCATTTGTGATTAAATAATCAACAAGCATTAAGAAACAATTCCAATTAGTTCACTAACACCCTAAACAT
>PKMM01011646.1:39019-100144 GCA_002933915.1 Eutrema heterophyllum
AAAAAAAAAAAAAAAAAAAGTCTACGAACGTGAGACTGGAATAATTGCAAGCAAAGATGGCGAAAACTAAATGACAACTGTTGGTGGTGAGTTTAGCACTCACCGGTTTAATCCGGTTTGAATTAAAATTAGCCCAACAATCGACTTCAAAGCCCATCAGAGCCGACTAACGAAATAAAAGGAAGATCGCCTTTTATTTGATAAAGGCAAATCTCGAGAAAAAAAGATTTTATCCTTATCGACTTCAGGAAAAAAGGACAATTGCCAATACCAATTCAAGAAGGAAAATGAAGATCAAGGGACCTCAAGACTTATAAATAGGAGAGCTCCCCATTCATAATCATCATCCTACAATTCATTCAGAACTTAGACAGAAATCCTAAACATCATTTGTAACCCGAACTACGAATGGCTTGATCCATTTAAAGGGTATGTAGGCAGCTTTCACAGTCACATTTATAAATCTAATAAAAATAATTCTCCTAAACCTTAAACTGAATTCGCCGATCTACGATTTATGTGCGAATTCTAGTTCCTTCAATTGGTGCTAGAAGGAGGGGGAAAGAAAATTGAGGGTTTATGGAGAATCATTTTTAAACCATAGAGTTACGATGAAGTCTTCGATCTCTCTTGTGGTATTACCCGATTAAAATCTCCAATCCCTGACTTGACACACGTTCAAAAAAAAAAAAGGACAACCTCTGATCTCGTTCTAGCTCGTCACTTACCGATCATAGCTCGTCAATCGAGTTCCCTAAAAATCAGGTACCTCTTATCAAAAATTTTACTTCATAATTCAAAAATATTTTCTTTTCAAATTCAATCACATAGTCTGTCCCTCTAAGCCGAACTACAATTCGCAAAAAAAAAAAAAAAATAAATAAAAAAAAGGGAGACGTCCGCCTACCTCTCAATCGAACATATCGCCTACTTTGCAGTAAGGCAGCTCGTGGTCGTAGCTCGTCGATCCTAGTAAGGTAGCTAACGGTCGCAGCTCGTTGGCCTAACAGTTAGGTAGCTCAGTCGCAGCTCACTCATCGCGCAGTCGTGGCTCGCCGACCTCGCAGCTCGCCGAACTCACGGTCACAGTTCACCGACCTCACCGCTCGCCAAACTCACGATCGCAGTTCTCCGACCGCGCAGGTCGCTGACCTTGCAGTATGGCAACTCGTAATTGCAACTCACCGACCTTACAATTGGGCAGCTTGCAATTAATCGCTGCTCGCCGACCTTGCGATCTCGCACGAACTATCAAAACCGATCTTAAAAGAAAATCTCGCTCGCAGGAAAAGCCGAGGCCGACCTCGCACCTAACTAACAAAGGCCGAGCTCAGCCTCGAGTTCAATCTCGCGTCTTTAGTCATTTTTGCAGGAACGGCGCCGAGTCAAATCTCAAGACAATCAAGGTAAGATACTGATTTTAATTCCAACCAAGCTAACGAATTCTCCATGAACTTCGCCGAACTCAAGATACTACTTCGCCGAACTCAAGATACTACTTCGCCGAACTGAGGGGGGACTTATTGTTGGTGGTGAGTTTAGCACTCACCGGTTGAACCCGGTTTGAATTAAAATCAGCCCAACAATCGACTTTAAAGCCCATCAGAGCCGACTAACGAAATAAAAGGAAGATCTCCTTTTATTTGATAAAGGCAAATCCCAAGAAAAAGAGAAATTATCCTTATCGACTTTAGGAAAAAGGGATAATTGCCAATACCAATTCAAGAAGGAAAAGGAAGATCAAGGGACCTCAAGACTTATAAATAGGAGAGCTCCCCATTCATAATCATCATCCTACAATTCATTCAGAACTTAGACAGAAATCCTAAACATCCTTTGTAACCCGAACTACGAATGGCTTGATCCCTTTAAAGAGTACGTAGGCAGCCTTCACAGGCACAACTATAAATCTAATAAAAATAATTCTCTTAAATCCTAAACTGAATTCGCCGATCTACGCGAATTCTGGTTCCTTCAACAGCATCTGCAAGTTTGTTGGATGATATGATCATGCTTTGAGTCAAAGAACTAGTGGCCAATCTGAAGATGATGTTTTCCAGGTTGCGTACCATTTCTACTACGATGATTACAAGAGTAACTTCACACTTGAGCATGCATGGAGGGAACTCCGACATGATCAAAAATGGTGTAGTTCTTACATCTCTCAAAGCTCCAACGGTGGTGGAAGCTCAAAGAGAACAAAGTTGAATGAAAGTGGCATTTATTCTTCAAGCTCTAATCCAGAGTCCTATACAACTAGATGTAGAGGAGCAAGCTATGGCTCGTCCTCTCGGTGTGAAGTTATCAAAGCGAAAAGGGAAAAAGGTTGCTACTAAAACAACAAATGAAGAAAGGGAGGCTAGTTCTCGTTCAAGGCTCGAGAACTTATGGGCGCTAAATGGGAAAGACGTAGCAGAGCGAAATAAACTATCACGGATGGAAGTGCTTAGAAGTCTTCGACTTCGTGATAAATGTATACACCAACAATTAAAAGATGATTTGGTTGAGCATATATGCCAAAAGTTTGGTACATCATCAAGTGAAGATGAGAGCCAAGTTAATTATATTTATATAATGGGTTTTCTGCAAAAAAAAACCATAACCTTTATTGTTTTTGCAAGAATATCCTTCACATTTGGAAAATGGATAATTACAGAGAAAGACACTTTTTCACTTCTTAATTACAGGAAAAGGCAGTTTCGACTCTTGGGCACTTTCTTGCAATGAAATGACATTTTTGCCCTTTTGTTGAGTGAAGTGGTGATAACAAGAAAAACAAAGCTCGTTCCTTTTTGTTTCTGCAGATGAGTTCTTGTGATCTTTCATTGAAATTTAGGGTTTCTTTACTCAAATTTCGTTTTCAGTGAGTTTGAATCTCGGTGGGTTTTTGGATTTTGGGATTTTCCGTCGCCTCCTTATTTCATAGCTGCTCGTGGAGAGTATTTGTATCAACCCCTCACTAACCCACTCGACGGAGTCTCCAACGCCTTCTTCCTCCTCCACCAACGCCGAGGTGATGTAGAGCTCCGCCGTGTTTTCCCTATCTCCGTCACTCCCTCTACAGAAACCACGGCGTCTCTCTCTTTGCCAATCCATAACCGCTTCTTCCTCTTCCAACTTCCACGATCTCAATGCCTCTCCACTAAATGTCGTCTCTATTCCTTCTTTGTCTCACCGATCTTGGCGTCTCGCTTCATCTGATTCGCCGCTTCGTGCTTGGTCCGGTGTCCCGTCGATCTCCCCTTCCCTCGATACGAACCGTTTCAAAACCACCGCTACTGCAATTCTCGAAAGCGCTGACGAAGGAGAACAAAGTGGAAAAATGACAAAGATTCTAGAGCTTGGCTTGTTGTTTGCTTTTTGGTTTCTTTTCAATATCTACTTCAACATCTACAATAAATAGGTACATTTAGCTTTTTCCTGCTTGATTTAATCTGAGCCCACTGAGATTTCAGTGTTTGATAGTGTTTTGTTTATGAGTTTATAAGTTTGATGGATTGAAGATTTTGTAAAGATTTAGACTCACCTTTGTGTTCAATTGTGTTTTATCTGCTCTGATTAGGAACAGAGATAAGTGTAGGATGAAGAATTCATAAATTTGATTATATCTTACAATCATAGATAAATTTGTGGTTTGTGATTTGCCGGTTGTTTTGATTTGCAGGGGCACAAATGTTAACTTTGCACAGTTTCATAGATTATCAAGGGAAGAAATTTCAAGATAAGAATCGATGGGGAATGCGCATGCTCGGTTTTCACCTTCATGAACACTTTCTTCCCATCAATTTTTGTCCATCAAAATAAGTCCACCTTATCTCATCCATCAAAAGGTATCCACCTTATCTAGTATTTTGTAATTTTAGTGTTCAAAATACGATGACCAATTTCTTGTTCATGGTTATGTTTGAGATAAACTACAAGGACAGTTACTGGCTTTCATGTTTAGATTTCTTAGCAAGCATCAACGATCGGAAAAGAGCTCGTGGATATGAGATTGTGGATAAGAGATCATGGATAAGACATCGTAGATATCTCAAATTGTTTATATGAGCACTGGTCTTAGTGTTATGTTTCGCATCAAGAATTGGTGTTTCTGAGTAATTGTCTTGCTATTGTTATACACTTGGTAAAAATTTGTAATTTGAGAAGCTTTTAATTATGTAAATTTGTAATTTATGATTTTAGCATTTTGTTTTTAGTTTTTTTTGTAAAGTATGGATATGTATTTGTGGATGGATATGGTGGACGAATAGATTATGTGTACAATTTTTTTTTCTTGACAAAGGCAACTCCAGTTCAATTTGTTGTACACATGGACATGTTTAAATGGACAAAATATCATGGACACGGTATAAAGAACAATTACTCGTGTATATGTGGATACATTACGGTGAATATGTTTCAAATTCAGCAAATTGGAACAACACTAAGTAAAACAATTCGCAAATAGGGCCATGAGACACATATAACATACGAATGATCTCCAAAATAACTTTTGATAAAAAAAAAGGAATATGTTGTCAAACACTTGAAAGAGCAAGATGTGTACAAGAGATCATGGATAGGATATCGTGGACATGATACAAGGAGAGCTCGTCTAAATCTCTAACTATAGATCAACTAACTCGAGTAACTACTTGCTTATTTTGTTCGCTTTGATCTTTAGTTGTTTTGATTAGTGTTGATTTTATGGTGATATTATTATTACGTCTTTACTTGATTGAATATCTTAGCATGTGTCCATGCTAAAACTATGTAACTATAATGATTTGAATTAAAATTTTCTGTATTGCTTTTGATTTTTTTTTCCTTTAACGTATATTGCTTTTAATTAAGAGAATATATTGCTTTTAACGTGTGAAATGGGAAGCTAAAATTCGCTACCTGATCATATTGTAAGTACTAAGATTGTAACATATGGCACAATTTGGTCACTTTTGTTTATAAAGTAGATATTTATGAGATTTGGATATCATATTGTGGATACGACATCATATCGTAGACACGATTAGTGTGGACATCATACCGTGGATACGATCAATTAAGACTACCGTAGATAAATATTTTGTGGAGTAGTTAGTGGACAAAGTTACGTGGACAACACATGATGGACAAAGTTACGTGGACAATGCATGATGGACAAAGTATGGCAGACATCGAAACAGAAATTCAAAGAGATCGAGAAGTTGAGTAAAACCTAAATAAGTGAGATCAACATAACTAAACAAGGACAAGTAAGAGTACATAAACTATAAGAGGACAAGTAAGAGTACAAGTTAGCATTTTTTTTTTAAAGCATGGATATGTATTTGTGGATGGATATGGAGGACGAATAGCTTACGTGTACAATTTTGTTTTCTTGGCAAAGGCAATTCCAATTTGTACACATGGACACGCTTAAATGGACAAAATATCATGGACACGGTATAAAGAACAATTACTCGTGTATATGTTGATACATTATGGTGAATATGTTTTAAATTCAGCAAATTGGAACAACACTAAGTAAAACAATTCGCAAATAGGGCCATGAGGCACATATAACATACGAATGATCTCCAAAATAACTTTTGATAAAAAAAAGAATATGTTGTCAAACACTTGAAAGAGCAAGATGTGTACAAGAGATCATGGATAGGATATCGTGGCCAGGATACAACAGAGGAATACTTTGCCCAACACTGTAAAGAACTAGATATGGACCAGAGTGGACATGATACAACGAGAGCTCGTCTAAATCTCTAACTATATATCAACTAACTCGAGTAATTACTTGCTTATTTTGTTCACTTTGATCTTTAGTTGTTCTAATCAGTGTTGATTTTAAGTTGATATTATTATTACGTCTTTACTTGATTTGATTAAATCTCTTAGCATGTGCCCATGCTAAAACTATGTAACTATAATGATTTGAATTAAAATTTTCCATATTGCTTTTGATTTTTTTTCCTTTAACGTATATTGCTTTTAATTAAGAGAATATATTGCTTTTAACGTGTGAAATGGAAAGCTAAAATTCGCTACATGATCACATCGTAAGTACTAAGATTGTAACATATGGCACAATTTGGTTACTTTTGTTTATAAAATAGATTTTAACTTCTTATAAGCTTGTATAAAAACAAATCAATTCAGGCACAAGAAGATCCACATCAATTGAAGTGCAAACAAGATAATCTAATGATACGGCGAAAAATAATAAAACTCATGTTGTTGCTTACTGTCCACCGTATCTTATCCACCGTATCTTGTCCATCGAAAACTATCCATCAGAGCCTCCTTCGTGTGCTTCTTCGGACAGCTGCGAAAATCCCATTTGAAAATTATATACTACACATATCTTAAGTCCCTGCTAATCAGAAACCAACCACAGGAAACTCCATTACACATCGTTTAGAGTTTCCGAGTTTACTTCAAATCCCATCTTAATCAGACTATATATATATCTTATAGAGACAATTGATCTGATTATAGAAACAGCATGCACTAGCCATCGCGTTTCATATGTTCTACAGCTTCGATAACAGGAGAAGCCGGTGAGAAGCAATAAACAAGAAAAAAACAAAGACTTTTTCAAATTACATAATCCGGCCACTCGGATATATGCGATGTCTGGTCCATGGTCAGACCAATTAGTCGTGCTTTTCGGATTATCTTTGCCACCAAGCAGTCTCGCCGGATTTCCCACAGCCGTCGTACGCGGCGGCACATCCTTCAGCACCACCGACCCGGCGCCGATCTTGGCTCTCTCTCCAATCGTGATATTCCCCAAAATACACGTCCCAGCTCCAATCAAGACCCCATCACCGATCTTCGTATGCCTGTCTCCACACTGTTTCCCCGTTCCTCCGAGCGTTACGTTGTGAAGATTGGAAACGTTGTTCCCCAATCAAGACCCCATCGCCGAGATTGTCGAGAGAGGGAATTGAATCGGCAGAGAGAGAAACTGAGATTGAACCAATAATCAAAGACATATTTTGCCGTTGCCGCATCTCTTAGTAGGGTTTGGATACGATCGGATATCGACGGTTCGGGTCATGACGTCCAACGGATCCGATGAAGATTCGCCCCCGACAGACTGAATCCGATTTTGCAAACGGTGATTCAAAAGTAACTTGAAGAAGAAACTGTAGAGATTCACACCAACGCTTGGAATTTTCCTTTTCCGGTTCCGGAAACTTGAATTTGGAAACCCCTTTTGTGACTTTACAAAGATTGCAGATCTATGGAACGGATAGAAGAAGTAAAATCGAGATTAAGGTGGAAATTATAGAAGAAGTAAACTCGAATATCATAAGATTCTGGTTTTTGAAGACTGGAAATTATATCATTATGCAAGCTTTGATGGAGGTGAAAGATAAGCGTTTCATACAAAAAAAGAAAGAAAGATAAGCGTAACAAAGAAGCTTATGTGGGAAGAGAGAAATAAAAAGTCAGATAACATAAGGGCTTCGAAGTCTTTTCCTTACCCTAAAAACCCTCCAATGTGCTTCAAGAGTCAAAACTGTTTTTTTTGTAAAAAAAAGTCACGAATGTGACTTACAGTGTAATTCACCCTTTAGAAAATGCATGTCAATTTCCTCATCTCCAAAGTCACCTACAAAACAATCCATCTGTCAAGTGCATGTTATATCGGTAACGGTTTTGCAGTTTTGCGGAAACTGTGATTTTGCGGTTTTGACGGGAAAAAACGATTTCACAGTTTTGGCAGGAAACGCGATTTTGCGATTTTGACGGGAAAACGCGATTTTGTAGTTTTGGCGGAAAAACGCAATTTTGCGGTTTTTGACGAGAAACCGTGATTTTGATTTTGTGGTTTTGACGGGAAAACGCATTTCACGATTTTTGCGGGAAAACGCATTTCACGAGTCTTACTTGTAACACTTGCAGGATACAATTTGTTGAAAATATGCAGGATGCAGTTGAGTACAAGGAAAGGGTTAAGCTGCAGTCCAAGCAGTATCCTCCCATTGTCTAAAACGAAAAAAGAAACACCAAAACTGATGACAAACTCTGAATCTTTTGTGGTCTTTGTGCCGTTGTAATTGTGTTTAAATGTCAGCGGGTGATTGAAACTCCTCATTTTGGCACCTTAAGACACTACTAGAATATCTCTATTTCCGAAGAAAAATTTCTTTTTCTCTATTAACTGTTAATATTCTTGGTACTGATTCAGTTGGTGTTTGCTTCTATATAATACATAAACTTTGTTCTCTGGTCAATTATGTGCTGTTTTCCATATTATAACCAAGATAAATTTTATGTCTTAAATCTCATCACTAACGAATCTTACAAAGAAAAGATGTTTCTAACACTTGCAAGNATCTCTTCATTCAGGTACACTCAGCAACAATAACTCAAAACACGAATTATGGCATAGTTTCTGAAACATATGAACCAGGTATCGATGAGATACAATTTGTTGAAAATATGCAGGATGCAGTTGAGTACAAGAAAAGGGTTAAGCTGCAGTCCAAGCAGTATCCTCCCATTGTCTAAAACCCAAAAAGGAACACCAAAACTGATGACAAACTCTGAATCTTTTGTGGTCTTTGTGCCGTTGTGATTGTGTTTAAATGTCAGCGGGTGATTGAAACTCCTCATTTTGGCACCTTAAGACACTACTAGAATATCTCTATTTCCGAAGAAAAATTTCTTTTTCTCTATTAACTGTTAATATTCTTGGTACTGATTCAGTTGGTGTTTGCTTCTATATAATACATAAACTTTGTTCTCTGGTCAATTATGTGCTGTTTTCCATATTATAACCAAGATAAATTTTATGTCTTAAATCTCATCACTAACGAATCTTACAAAGAAAAGATGTTTCTAACACTTGCAAGTCAGATCTCTTGTATTTCTTTCCATCAAAAGCATCTCTCTCCTCTACACTGAGTAAAAAAGACATTTGACGTAATTACGTGCTTTTTATGTTTTCTTCTTAATTGTTTGCTGAAGTTGAAAATAATTAGCAAAACTCAGGATTCGGGATTGAAGATCAAGTCTACGGAAATACGTAAGTCAAGAAGATAGTCACCAAATATTAGCAACAAAACCAAAATTCATGACTTATATAAACAAATTTCAATTATTCAACGTTACAAGAACGAAATTCTTCTACCAAGGGAAAAATGTCTAAAGTGAAAGACTCCAAACATAACGTGTGAACTATCAAAAGTATAATCCTTCCTATGATACTATCATCAGCAGATCAGAAAAAAAAAAGATTTTTTGAAAGAAAATCTCTATAAAACCATCAAAAGATGATTGACCCTTCTAGCAAAATCATGAGAACAATGATACCAAGTCTAAGATATTAACCAACTTGTAGAAGATATCATCATCGATCAGATGACCCATAGATCTCTATTCAATATCAACAGGAGATGATGTGTACTCACTCTGAAGGCACTTTTCTCTTGTCTCTCCTCCTAAGTGTGGATCATCGCATTGACATTAAAGTCTTTACCCTTTTCTGCTGCTCTTCCCTTTTTGCACGAGGAGTGCTCTTCAATTTCTGGATCTCCTCCATCACAATCTTCTGTACTGTGTCAATAGAATTGAGTAACTTCTTCTCGGGTGTGATGAAGCCTGCTTCTTCCTCAGATACCTCTTTACTGATGTCAAGCAACATCTTATGGACTTTAGCTATTGACGGTAGGCAACTACGCTTGAATCCAACAGCTGGACCAGGAGTCACCATTAAGCATTTGTGTTCACCTGCTGCTAATGGTACTGGAGATTCAAGAACACCAACTTGTTGGTGAGTTGGGATCTCAGTCTCCCGGCCATCGCCGCCTGCTGCCAATGGTACTGGAGATTCAAGAACACCAACTTGTTGGTGAGTTGGGATCTCAGTCTCCCGGCCATCGCCGCCTACTCCCATACCAGCTCTTCTTCTTCTCTCAATAGCCTAAAATTGGAAAGAGTGTAAACAGAATAAATCGCCAGGCTAAGCAAGCCTATGGCAACAAACTTTATGATTCAGATTATACAGAAAGGCTAAGCAAGCCTTCGATGATTAATCCGAAACAAACCTATCAGTAGCAGAATCCTAATTCAGCTGAAAAGAAGGAATAAAGAAAACCAATGAGGAAACTAAGACTGGACAAAACCCATGCCAGACCAAAAAAACTGAATAATATGCAGAAGAATGAACAGGTAAAACACAAAAAAAAGGGTTGGTCAATTTACCCGCATAATATGAGTTATATCGCGTAGAGGCGTTCTTGGGTACCAATAAGGCAGCACACTGGGTGAAGCACGACCTCTTCCACGCCTAGCAGGGACCATAGGCGGACTGCGACCGCTCCCATTAGCATTACCAGGCCTCCATGAACTGAGATTGCCTCTCACAAGCCCGCCTGCACCAACCAAAGATCCTCGGCCAATGGACCCAGGTACTGGATTCGATGGCAATCTCTGAACTGGACTGAGCCGTGAGGCTGGCTCGTCGAGTAACACACCGTGACTGCGTCTGTCGGCATATATCGCCGCGTAATCCACTGGCCTCTCGATTCGGTCTCGTGCTTCTGACATTGTGATTAAGTGCCTGAAACAAGAACAGATAATCGATTAGAGAAATCCCTCATGACTGAAATATATTGAAATCCATCTGAGAAACCCTAGGGATTTATAGTCGGAACTCGAATCCCTCATTTCCCATAGAAATCAACCCGATATTAGCGTCGGAGAAACGAATTACAGAAACCTACGAAACGGAGATCACAAATCTTCGTTACCCAAAACCCTATCTGAAAAAATCCCCCCATTTTCCAATCAATCAAAAACAGCATACAACCCAGTCATATGTCTACTCAAATCAAGTAGCAAACAAAAAAAAAACCCATAGATTTTGTACCTCTGAATCTTCAATAAATTATCGATGAACTGAAGTCGAAGCGGCCTCGTCAAATGTGGAGAGACAATGAGAGAGAGAAAGAGAGGTTTCTGGGGGAGAGTGACGATCTGGGTATTCTTTGAAGGTCGTCTCCTGAGCGGGATTGTATTGGCGAAACAAATCCAAACGTTGGCACGTGCGAGAGAGAGACTCTCACCCCACATGTGTGGAAATCAATTTCAAATTTCCATGTGAGGCGGGATAAACGCAAAAAACCTACCGTTACTACTCAATGAGATTACAACTGTGCCCTTCTAAAACCTGGTGTAATTAATTATACAAGGTCCATTCATTTTCGCACTGATTAGTGATGTTAAATTGGGTTATTACTCAACTGGGTACCCTAAACCCTCGAAAAAATTTAAACCCGTTACCTTACCACATTTGTATAAAAAAGATGAGGGTTCAAAAGGAGCGGTTATCCTTAATACATGAGTTTATATAGGGTTTACTCTACTGGGTTTAGGGTACTCATATGATTTTTTTTTTTAATAAACAAACTTTCAAAATTTAATTTATAATAAAATGTTCATTAAACTTTTTTTTTATAATTAAAAAATCATCAAAGTATCTTTTTAATTTTCTTAACTTCGAAAATAATATTGGATAAATTTCAGATTTCTCGTTTTCCCGCCAAAAACGTAAAATTGCATTTTTTTCGTTTCCCCTCGAAAACATGATTCTGTCTTTTTCCGCCAAAAACGTAAAATTCTATTTCCCGCCAAAAATATAAAATCATTTTTCCCACGAAAAAACATAAAATCTCGTTTCCCCCTCAAAAATGTGATTCCGTGTTTTCTCGTCAAAAATGTAAAATCTCGTTTCCCCCTCAAAAATGTGATTCCGTGTTTTCTTGCCAAAAATGTAAAATCTCGTTTCCCCCCCTCCCCAATGTAAAATCATGTTTTCCCGCAAAAAATGTAAAATCTCGTTAACCGCCAAAACATAAAATCATGTTTTCCCGCCAAAATGTAAAATCATGTTTTCTCGCTAAAAACGTAAAATCATGTTTTCCCGCCAAAAACGTAAAATCATGTTTTCCCGCCAAAAACGTAAAATCTTGTTTTCCCGCCAAAAACGTAAAATCTTGTTTTCCCGCCAAAAATGTAAAATCTCATTTTCACGCCAAAAAGATAAAATCTGTTTTCCCACCAAAAACGTAAAATAATGTTAAAAACGTGATTCCGTATTTTCCGCAAAAAATGTAAAATCTCGTTTTCCCGCCAAAAGCGTAAAATCCCGCTTTTCCGCCAAAAACGTAATTTCGTGTTTTATGTTGGCAAATTACTAAACTCAAAATGAATTATTTCTTATTTTAAATTATGATTAAAACATAAAAAAGTAAAAAAAAAAAAAAAGTTAGGGTACCCGCAGGTAAATCCTAAACCCACAGATATTTTTTGGGTTACACTATAAAAGTAATAAAACCCGACAATGTATTTTCGATCAGGGCTCATTTCGGGCGGGCTCATTTTGGACTCGGTCGGGTAGAGTTATTTTACCCAATACAACATCCCTAATAGTTCTTCACATTATCTCTGCTATCTCTGTAAATATCAAAACGATGCGTTACACCACCGAATGTAAACGTACAAGCCCATCGAGTTTGCCCCCAGAAGCTTTTTCTGAAATCAGCTACCCATCCCCAATCGCCAGCTGCAGCCTCTCAGCGAAAAGGCATATTTTGTGACTGACAACTATAATATAACCTCAAACCACTCTCCACGTTAATTGTTTGTAATGGATACATATATTTTAGGTAGAAAGTTCCATTTGTATATATCCCTTCCCATTACTACACCAGCTTTTTCACATATTGCTACTCTCAGGAGCAAAGATAGTGTGACAAGAGTTATCATATCAGTTTTTTATTGGAATCCATCATGTTTTCTAAGCTTCTTTATGTATTCACTTTTTTTGTAGGACTAACTATTAGTTCATATTTTATAGGGGATTAATTTATGTTGTCACGGTGTTTTCTTTTTCCTAAATTGTAACGCCAGCTAGCTTAACTTGCCACAATATCATTGATGCTGTTTCTTTTAATTAAAGCCCAAAGTGTAACTACTCGTAAATAAGATTTATAGATATGTAGACACGTTTTATTTAAACGTTTGCATTAGTATTAGTATGTATACTAGGATTCAACCCGCATTAGCTATATAGCGCGAGATAATTTTTTCTTAAAAATTGTTTTAAAATTTAAGTAAAAATAAATTTATCTGAATTTTATAATATGTTTAACTAATGATTATATATGTATAACTGTCGATCCGGACTAACATGTCTACTTAACCCGTTTTGCATTGAACTAAATTATTATTGGGGTTAACCCGCAAAAACATATAATCTTGAAAACATAACTCTAATATACACCGTTTAATGACTATGGTTTTTGTGGTCAGTCCACAAACTCTTAAAAAATTAATTTTCACGTGTCTAACTATTTATAAAATTAGTAAAATATGATTAAAATATAATATAACAGTCATACTAAAAGATATTGCAAAATCTTGAATATATTTTCTTTGAATATGTATGAATTGATTATTTAATAATATCGTAATAATAAAGAAACTAAATAGTAAATAACCTATCTAATGAGAAATAAATACTTTCCATTCTCATCTAACAATTTTAAAAACAATTATATCCTTTTTTATTTCAATTATTTTTCTTATTTGTAATGGCATTTCATGTAATAATTTACAAAATAAAATTCATTTTCCAAAATGTCTTTTTAAATAATATTATAGAGATAAGGAAAATAAAATCTGCGTCGACATGTACGCAACTACGCAGCAATGTGTCAATTTTTAGATTATAGAAGAAGATTAAGGCTGAAAAACAAGAAACAATAAACTACTTTCCTTATGCCGCAATAAATCTTTGACAAATTGATAACACAAGGAGAGATCACCTGATGATTAGGAACCCTACGACATGCCCAAAAAAAAACTCGTAGAGCAGCAAAACATGATGGTGCATGAATTTTACACTCAAACGGATTTGCAAAAATTCTAACTTTCTCAGTTACTTCGAACGAGCTTATTCTAATTTGATTCGGCCGAGATTTTCACACACTGATCTCATCCTGGGACGAACCTCTGGATCCATCTCCGTGCAGTTCAACGCGACATGAATGGCTGCAATGACTTGCTTATCTGAATAACCTTTGTTTCGAATCTCCGGGTCTAAAATCTCAGCCAACGGCTTCTCTTCCTTAACCCAATTCCTCGTAATACGCACGAGTTCTTCGCCATTGTTTTCAGAGGAAGCATTAGGTAACCGACCAGTCAACAACTCCATTAGGATAACCCTGAACGAATAAACATCGCACTTCTGAGATAATTTGGAACCAGAAGTAGCTCGAGCCTCGGGTGCAAGGTAAGCAATCGAGGGAGCTGTGATTCGTGTCACCACTGTAGCGGAGGTTGAAAAGGTTTGGTCTAGGCTTTGCCTTTTGGCGGATAGCGAACCGGTGAGTTTTGAGTAACCTGAGACTAGACGTGTTAGGCCGAAGCCTGAGATGCGAGGCTGTAGTTCATCATCGAGCAGGATTTTGGTTGATTTAAGGTTGCCATGGACATACTTTCTCGAGCTGTACTCGTGTATATACATCAACCTGCGAGCAGTTCCTTGTGCAATACGTAACCTTTCAGACCAAGAGAGTGAAGGCAGAGTATTCGAAGGTCCTCCTACAAACAAAATAAAAAAGCCAACAATGAAAACAAGAACAAGAAGAAACAAATCTTTGGCAAAATGGGGAAGTCTCAACATTATGTTCAAATCCGATATTCCAACTCTCTATGGATAAACAAACATCCCTCAGATCTTAATCTGACCTCTGTTCTGTCTCATTAAACATTCTTTAAAGTTTAAACTCTTTAAAGTGACCTTAATCCCGATCTTAACCCCTTTAACCAAAAATGTTCTCTCATGTAAGTTAAAACAAACCGGATTTTGCACAACTTTCCACATTGTTCTTTCCTAATTCAAGACTAATCGCATAAAAGAAAGCGAATTACTTTGTTGCTTTTGACAAGAAGAGAGATCCAAGTTTGTCTGGAACTATAACAGTTACCAGAAAGATTTTCGGATGAGAAAGGAACAAAAAGAAGACGCCAAATACATTAGTCATTACTATGATACAATCAAACAAAGACAAAAAAACTCTAATCTGTATAGATCCACCCATCAACTCGTTCATGAATCATGAGCACTAACTCCCAAATAAACCCAATCTTGTCTCTTTTTTCTATGTCAAATTCACACACATTATAAACGTAAGCAAAATGACAAAAATAATAAAAATTCAAAAACAAAATTGAAATTGAAATTAGCATATCGTAATTAGTGTTACCGTGTAAAGCAGAGTACAAGCTTCCATTGCGTATGTAATCGGTGACCAAACTACTCTGGGCAGACACCAGAATCTGTTAAAGATTGCTGCTCAAGTTGGCTGGTGGAAAGAGTCTCTCTAGAAGAGGAAGGCAACAACTAACTCGAACAACAGCTGATATCTTCAGATTAGTTCCATTTGCAGTGTACATCCTCGTGCTGTTTATGGAGTTTCTACTACCAGTTTTCTTAAAGTTCTTCCCTAATATGTTACCATCAACTGAAATAACTGCATTATGCTCTACCATGGTAAATCGAAGAGCTTTGTGTTCAGATGTTGCTTTTTTGCTTTGAAAATTTAGTTAATCCCTGCAATGTGATAATCTCTGCATCACCAGAGATTTTTATTGACTCCAAAATCTCTGCATCTTCTTTAGATTTCAATAGTATCTCAAGCTCAACGGAATTCCCTTCTATTGTTATGCATATTGTTGCGTCCATTGACCAGTGGAACATAATATCAAAGAATGGCATTAGAGATGTGGAAAGTGTAAGAAGCCATGGATTTAATCCATGTATAATATATACAATATTCGTAAATCATAATGAATTAACAAAAAAATATAGATATTGCAAACATTTAAATTTAAATCCATATCTTGAAACCTTTTACACCAATTAGAGTCACTTTTACGGTAAACCCTACTATTATTAACCTAATTTAGCTTAAAAGCAACTTAAACGCCACTACTTGCTCGGCTGAGACACAAAATTTGAGAGACTGAGACAGAAAGTGATATGAGCTAAGTCTCTTGCTTTAGCTCTAGTGATCGGTCTTGTGTATTTGGTCGCTATGGTGAAAGCAAGAAGAACGAATTTAACTTAACTTCCTCTTCAACCCTAGTCTCTTTTGAGAATAAGGTTAATTGTTGGAAGCCCCCCTTTCTTATTGAATATAAAAGACCTATATATAGGCCATGCTACAAATCAATTGTCCTAATTTAAAAAGGAAAAGATTCTAAGACTTAAAATCAATAAAAGGAAAACCAAAACTTAATCCTAGTACAAAAAGGAAAATCATTACTCAATTAACTTTTCCTTTTTGCCTACGGTTGTATACGAGACCATAACGCGTATCATTACTCCCCTTCTCGACTAGGAGCTTGTCCTCAAGCGCAACTCTGGGTAAGCCTCTAGTAGTTTCTCTGCGTCTTCCCATGTCGCATCATCTGCTGTATCTTCAGTCCATTTTGTCAATACATGTCGAACTCCGCCTCGCAGCCTAGCCCGGAGCAGTTTGAACAGTTTCGCCGGCACAACCCGTCCTTGCAAAATGGGTGGAAGACTAGGGCCATTGCTGGGAAGAGGCCCTTTATGTGCCTTCAGAAGTGAGACATGAAAAACATCATGAATCTGTTTTCCTTCTGGAAGACGAAGTCGATATGAAACTGTACCGATGCGAGCAACCACTTCAAATTGTCCATAGAACTTCGGAGAAAGTTTGGTGAAAGCTTTCTTCGCCACCGTCAATTGGCGATATGGTTGAAGCTTGTGACCTCATACCTCCATAATCATCTTATATATCATCGTCTGAAAGCTTAGTTAACTCAGAACAATGGAATGAGAGAAAAAAATGTAACTCTTAGTTTAGAAAGAAAACAATACCAAGGATTTATACTTGGCATATTGTCGATATAACATTGAAACACGTGACATGATAATATTTTCTAAGATTTGTTCTAAATCTTCCAAAGGAATAAGAAGGAACCATGTATAAAAAAAAGTCGTGGTAGAGAAGAAAGAACAAAATTGAAAACACATTTTTTTTTAAGATTAACGAATTCTCGAAATTTTTCATAACAAAACTGCGAAAACAAGCTGCTCTAACTCTGCCTAGAGAATTATATACAGTCGCAAGTTGGCGCAGCCTTTTGTCAGACAACGCCGCCATTTCTTTTACCAAACGATCTGCCAAAACACTGCAAGGAAATGTCGATTTGTCTGCGAAACCCCAAACGAGTAAAAACGAAGGAACAACTACGTTTATCATTTGTTTGGACCTCATACTTCCATAATCATCTTATATATCATCGTCTGAAAGCTTAGTTAACTCACAACAATGGAATGAGAGGAAAAAATGTAACTCTTAGTTTAGAAGGAGTACAATACCAATGATATATACTTGGCATATTGTCCATATAACATTGAAACACGTGACATGATAATATTTTCTAAGATTTGTTCTAAATCTTCCAAAGGAATAAGAAGAAACCATGTATAAAAAAGAAGTGGTGGTAGAGAAACAAGAACAAAATTGAAAACACATTTTTTTTTAAGATTAACGAATTCTCAAAAATTTTCATAACAAATATGCGAAAACAAGCTTCTCTAACTCTGCCTAGAGAATTATATACAGTCGCACGTTAGCGCCGCCTTTTGTCAGACATCGCCGCCATTTCTTTTACCAAAAAATCTGCCTAAACACTGCAAAGGTAACGGAGGCGTGCAAAGGTTTCCTCGGGCCGGACGGAGATTGGCCCTCGAGTGCAAAGGCAGAAAGGAGCTTGACTGCATCCGGTCTTCAATCTTCCTTAGATGTAGATGCTATTTCCCTCCTCTTAACGCACTGCCCCACAGATAATCAAAGCTATTCATTGAATAATTGACTTTCTTACATTTTATATATAGGCTCGCTCCCTCTTTTTCCAAGAATTCATTCACTTCCCTTAACTTCATAGGGCAATGTGAAGTAAGTCTTTCTATCTTATTAGTGAAACTAAATACTTGAAATTCAACAGATCCCCTGCTTTCTTCTTTTTTTCTTGAAATGAAATGAATGCATTTTTTATCATAAAAAGGGATGATGCCATGAAAAGAGAGAACAAAACTTGGTATGCGGAGGTTTTCTTTGCTGCTATCTTTGCCCTATCTTTTGCTGGGTTTTATTAATTTGCAAATTCTTCCTGAACTGCATCCCCTGAAGGCGTTCCTCAGGAAGAATTGTTAGTGAATATTCTAAATGTGGGTCTTTCGAGATTGAATATGACTTAGAATTGTGTAAAGAACAGTTCTTTCTTTCGAAGCGAGCCATACCTACTAGTTATTCTTAGCATGATATTGGGGAATGATTTGATTGATCTTGATTATGAGGGAAGCGGTCTTGGATTTGGTGTAGAACTGATCCAAGAAGGTCGACCTTATTGCATCCCAAGAAGTTAAAGAACCCGGCTCTAGAGATTTGAGCCATCTCGCTGCTCGATCAGCTAAAGAGAAGGAGAAGAGCTTGCATTTCAAATAGTCCGCAGGGACTCCATTTGAGCTTGTAGTGCTGCAAATTTCTTCGAACATTTCAACATGATCCATGGGATTCTCCGAAGCTTTCCCATAGAACAGATGTCTCTCGACGAGAGCAATGATCTGAGGTTTGATCTCGAAGTTCTGCCTCTGAATAGGCGGTGGACGAATAGCGGTTCTGTCCTGGTAAAATTGGTGAGGAGTGTCAATACCCCCGATCGGTCTGCGTGGAGGCTGTCTTTGATTCAACTGGTGTTGAGCAGCAGCAGCTTGCCTCCGAGCTTCAGCTCGTCTATCGACATCAGCAGCAGCAGCTGCTTGGTTTGCATTGGCGTTTAGATCGCCATCGCCATCATGAGCAAGAGGAGGAGGGTTCAAGAGGTTCCCTTCCTCGCCATACTCGTGATGTTCGTCTCCATCAACAGGCAGATTTTGATTGTCCGGTAAGTTAGCAATTTCTCTTCTTTGCAATCTAGCTCTGTTGTTTTCTCGTTCCACTCTTGCCAAATCTTCGTTGTTCAACTCAAGCAGATTTTCAGAGCCTTGGCTCCTGGTCATGTACCTGAGATGCACGCAAAAAGAGCAACAATAAAACGAGTTAGTAACGACAAAAAGAAATTCTTAGTCTGAACTTTCGTCCAAGACTCATAGGCAACAATTGGTCCCCGGCAACGGCGCCAAATTGATTTGAGTGGTTTCACCAAGTCAATTAATAACTAGAGTGCACACTATACCGCAATCATAACGGTTGTCGATTGTAGCACGTTAGGATCAAATCCACATAGATTAATGTTACGACTATGAGAATGCATGATGAAATTAAAGCTAAGACGAATGACAGATTTTTTTGTTGGTTTTATGGTTTCGAAACTAAGAACGGCAACTAAAACGGTGTAAATTCAAATAAAGAAAGCGTTAAGCCTCGAGTGACGTTGCGGGAAATCACGAATAACGGTTAATGCATCTTAAACAGGGGTTGCATTAAGAAACGTCTAGAACTCAAACCTAATAATAGATTAACCTCCTCCCGGAATATTAATCTCTATGCTTAAAACTATGAAGACTAACCCCCGTTGAATTCAAATGTTCTAAGCATGCTTTTCTAGTTCGATTTGATAAGTTCACAAGAACGCCTTAACATCAACTCCCGTTGGATAAGGACGTTTTGCTCATCTAAGATAATTCCGGCATCTAAACCAACACTCCCGTGCGTTAGATAACCCAAGATCATGAACCAAGTGATCAGTTTAATTCAAGCAATAAGAACACCTTAGACGAAGAATCCACCGAATAAACCCCCGTTTAATATATCTTAAACCGTTAAATCATGAAATCCCTTAACACCCTTGGCTTAACTAAGAAACTACTCACTCATAATTGCAGAACAAATATAGAGAAATGATGAAGAACACATGAATTTACAAAAACAAAAATAGAAGAGATTAAGAAAACTTCTCCAATATGTAGAATCAAAGGTTTGCTTTCCAAGCTTACAAATCACCAAGATCAAAGAGAAGAGTACAGAGACAAGAGGATATGATACATCTGGGATTAGACCCCTTATTTTGAGTGTTTTTCGTCAAAGAGATAGACAAAATTAGGTGAAATAGTTCAAAACACGTTTTTACACTATTAACAGAAGCTGGATCGATCGATCCAGGTATGTGGATTGATCGATCCCATCTTTTTCTTCGGATCGATCGGTCTGGATCAGTCAGAGCTCGATCCAGCAAATGTCCGATTTTCTGGATCGATCGATCCAGTGAGGTGGATCGATCGATCCCATCTTTTTCGGCTCGGTTTCGCCGTTTTCCGTTCTAGGCCTCTGGATTCCGTCCCGAAATGCCTTTACACCTGAAATGACTCCAAGAAGACTAAAACGAAAAAGACTCGATTATGTACAAAAAACGCGAATTGGAAAACGTAAAAAATGCAACACATCAGGGAATCTCATTGTTATTACTCAAACAAGCATGAAACGTATGCTTGCATATTCGTCCATAGATCAAATCGGATATGTAATTATTGGGATAATTGTTGGAGACTCAAATGGTGGATATGCGAGCATGATAACTTATATGATGTTCTATATCTCCATGAATCTAGGGACTTTTGCTTGCATATTGGACATTTGGTAAGGCTAAAACCAATTGAGGTTATGTAACACGAATCAATCAAAAATGAACTTCAATGCTCCTTTCAGTAGAAATTACTACTGTAATCGTGATTCTGAAGTGAAACGTTACATTGATAGTTCTCAAAAGATTGACGTCGATTTGAGAGCAGCTGGTAAGAAGATTCAGTATTCTCAAACATTTATGGCTGATCTAATGAATAATCATCCGCTTCCGGAAGAAAGCGAAGAATTTCTTGGGAATCCTACAAGAGCCATTTGTTCTTTTTTCTCTGACAAGTGGTCAGAACTTCATCTGGTTCGAATCCTACTGAGAGGTCCACTAGGGATCAGAAATTGTTGAAGAAAGAACAAGATGTTTCTTTTGTCCCTTCCAAGCGATCAAAAAGTAAAGAAATAGTTAATATATTCAAGATAATTACGTATTTACAAAATACCGTCTCAATTCATCCTATTTTTCCTAATAGCGGGTCATATGTATATGAACAACTGGGGTATTGGTCATGGTCTCAAAGATATTTTAGAGTTGGCGTATATCAATCTGATACGACTCGGTTTGGATGGCAGGCAGTCCTCTAAGTCTCAGTCTTGGTTTAGTCCAGTAAGATCATACTTTTCTTGGTGTCGTCCAGGTTTGAGTCCTGTAAGATATATAAGAGACTTTTCTATCATATTCATATCGTTCTGTTGGACCCGAGTGACTATGACCAGGATTAGATTCCAATCAATTCTGTAGAAATTTGTAATGGAATAATTTTTTTTCTTTATTAATTACTATTAGAAGACAAAAAGATTAATTGATGTGTTGCGTTTTAACGCATTCTAACCCGTGTTTTGTTTATAATTTAGAGTCCTTATCGAATCATTTTAGTCCATTTAGAGTCTTTTCAGGTCCAAATGCATTGCGTGACAGAGTTTGGGGATTTAAGGCGGAAAACGGCGAAACCGAGCGAAGAAAACAGGGGATCAATCGTTCCCCCTATTGGAATGATCGATCCACCAAATCGTAAATTTCCAGAATGAGCGTGAGAAGAAATCAGATCGAGCGATCTAGTCGGAACGATCGTTCCCCTCTATCGAACGATCGTTCCCAAAAAACGTAAAATCTTGGAACGAGTTTACGATCCAGAACGATCGATCTTAAACTTCTGGAATGATCGTTCCCCTTTCTGGAACGATCGTTCCCCTTCTTCCAAACAGTCTAAAAACGTGTTTTGTTACTATTTCACCTATATTTTGCTCCCCTTTGTCGACCAAAACTCAAAATTAACTGGCTGCAGACGAGATATATCATATCCTCTTGTTTTTCTACTACTCTCTTTGATCTTGGTGATTTGTAAGCTTGGAAAGCAAACCTTTGATTCTACATATTGGAGAAGTTTTCTTAATCTCTTTTCTATTTCTGTTTTGTTAATCATGTGTTCTTCATCATCTCTCTGTATTTGTTCTGCAATTATGAGTGAGTAGTTTCTTAGTTAGGCCAATGGTGTTAAGGGATTTCATGATTTAACGGTTTAGGATATATTAAACGGCGTTTATTTGTTGGATTCTTCGTCTAGGGTGTTCTTAATGCTTGAATTAAACTGATCACTTAGTTCTTGATCTTAGGTTATCTAGCGCACGGGAGTGTTTGTTTAGATGCCGGAAATATCCTAGATGGGCAAAGCATCCTTATCCAACAGGAGTTGATGTTAAGGCGTTTTTGTGAACTTATCAAATCGAACTAGACAAGCATGCTTAGAACCTTAGAATTCAACGAGAGTTAGTCTTCATAGTTTTAAGCATAGGGATTAATACTCCGGGAGGAGGTTAATCTATTATTAGGTTTGAGTTCTAGACGATTCTTAATGCAATCGCATGTTTAAAATGCATTAACCGTTGTTTGTGATTTTTCGCAACGTCACCCGAGGCTTAACGTTTTCTTTATTTGAATTTACATTGTTTTAGTTGTCGTTCTTAGTTCTGAAACCATAAATGCAACAAAAATCTGTCATTCGTCTTAGCTTTAATTTCATCATGCATTCTCATAGTCGTAACATTAATCTATGTGGATTCGATCCTAAAGTGCTACAATCGACAACCGTTATGATTGCGGTATAGTGTGCACTATAGTTATTAATTAACTTGGTGAAACCACTCAAATCAATTTGGCGCCGTTGCCGGGGACCAATTGTTGCCTATGAGTCTAGGACGAAAGTTCAGACTAAGAATTTCTTTTTGTCGTTACTAACTCGTTTTATTGTTGCTCTTTTCCGTGCATCTCAGGTACATGACCAGGAGCCAAGGCTCTGAAAATCTGCTTGAGTTGAACAACGAAGATTTGGCAAGAGTGAAACGAGAAAACAACAGAGCTAGATTGCAAAGAAGAGAAATGGCTAACTTAACGGACAATCAAAATCTGCATGTTGATGAAGACGATCATCATGAGTATGGTGAGGAAGGGAACCTCTTGAACCCTCCTCATCTTGCTCATGATGGCAATGGCGATCCAAACGCCAATGCAAACCAAGTAGATGCTGCTGATGTCCATAGGCGAGCTGAAGCTCGGAGGTAAGCTGTTGCTGCTCAAAACCAGTTGAATCAAAGACAGCCTCCACGCAGACTTATCGGGGCTATTGATACTCCACACCAATTTTACCAGGACATAACCGTTATTTGTCCACCGCCTATTCAGAGGCAGAACTTCGAGATCAAACCTCAGATCATTGCTCTTGTTGAGAGACATCTGTTCTATGGGAAAGCTTCGGAGAATCCCATGGATCACATTGAAATGTTCGAAGAGATTTGCGGCACTACAAGCTCAAATGGAGTCCCTGCGGACTATTTGAAGTGCAAGCTTTTCTCCTTCTCTTTAGCTGATCGAGCAGCGAGATGGCTCAAATCTCTAGAGTCGGGTTCTTTGACTTCTTGGGATGCAATCCGGTCAGCCTTCTTGGATCAGTTCTACACCAAATCCAAGACCGCCTCTCTCAGAATCAAGATCACTCAGTTTCAGCAGAACAACGGTGAACCCTTCAATGAAGCATGGGAGTGGTTTAGAGAATATCTAAGGGAATGCCCTCATCATGGCTATTCCGACGAACAAGTGCTGAACATCTTCTACGATGGAGTAGATTGGGACTCCAAGAATTGTCTAAATGCGGCCAGCAATGGTAACTTCATGACAAAGACCAAGGAGGAAGCTTATGAGCTTATTGAAAATCTTTATGCGAGTTCAAGTCATCGCAATCCCGAGTATGATAGAACGAGACGTGCGAGTGGTGTTGAAATACAAAGGATGGATGAGCTTTTTGCAAAGGTTAATGGCATTGCTGCACTACTTAAGGGAAATCAAAAATCTGTCAACTCTTGTGAAAACACTAGAGAATAAGGACTCTATAAGGAGGATGCTGATCGAGAACCGGAGTACGAAGATGAGGTGAACTACGTACAAAATCACGGGTTCTTCAACAAAGGCTTCAACCAGAACTATATAAATCATCCCAATTTCTCATACATAAGCCCCAACGTTGAAAACCCGGAAGACCAAGTTTATCCGCAGCAAACTGGTTTTCAGCCAAAACTGACCGCTCCAAATCAGGGGATTAGCATATTCTCTAAGGGTTTCCAAGATCAGCAAGGGGTGCAAAATCAGGAACGGAAACCATATGCACAAGGCGGATTTCAGCAGAAACAGTTTGTACCAAACCAAGGCGGTTATCAGCCAAGACAGCAGTTCGGGCAAGACCGAGGACATAATAATTTCCAAAACCAAGGCGGTTTTCAGCAGAAACAGCAATTCAACAATCCTCAACCCAGCCAAGAGTCTAAACTTGAAGCGATGATGCAACAATTGATGGTTAATCAGCAGAAGACGGCTAATGAGATTAACGTCAAGGTAGATGGAATGTATCAGGATCTCAACAGCAAATTTGAGGCCATTCAAACTCATGTGAAGAAACTTGACACTCAAGTAGCTCAAACGGCGGAAGCGATCAAAAGACCTAGTGGAGTTCTTTCCGGAAAAGGGGAACAAAATCCAAAGAATGAGTTTGTCCAAGCAATCACATTGAGGAGTGGGAAGGAGATTGAAACCGTGGTTGAGTCTAAGGGAAAAGAGAAGATTCCCAAGATCGTAGACGTGAAAGACGATGGAGTAGTTGATGAGGCTAGTTCCTCATCCAAAACACAAGAAGTCGAGGAGGCACTTGTAGCTCCACCAGCACGTGTCTACGTGTCCAAAGTTCCTTACCCTAGACACCCAAAAAAGACACAAAGAGATCTTGAGCAAGCAAAGTGCAAAATGCTAGTGAACGAACTTTCGGTGAGGCTTCCTTTTATTGATGCGGTCAAGATGGTTCCCGCTTTGAAGAAGTATGTGAAAGACATGGTCACCAACAAGATTACAAGAGAAGAAGGTGTGATGATGATAACTAAAGAGTGCAGTGCTGTGTTGCAAGGTAGAATGCCCGATGAACTTGAAGATCCGGGGAGATTCGTACTATCTGTGCAAATTGGGCCTCTAACCTTTGAACATTCTCTCTGCGATTTGGGTGCTAGCGTTAACCTCATGCCCTACTCCGTTGCTAAGCGCCTTTGTCTCACGTCATTCAAGCCAGCTAGAGTGTCATTGGTATTTGCAGATCGTTCTGTGAAGATTCCACTCGGTATTTTGGAAGACTTGCCGGTGAAGATTGGAGATGGTTACATACTAGCGGATTTTGTAGTTCTTGAGCTAGAAACATAGCCAAAGGATCCTCTCATCTTGGGAAGACCTTTCTTGGCTACAGCTAGAGCCATTATTGATGTGAAGAAGGGCAAGATCGATCTTCATTTAGGTGATCTAACAATGAAGTTCGAAGTGGATAGGATGCTGAAAAAGCCAAGCATCGATGGTCAGACATTTTGGATTGACTGCGTATCTGAAGCCACTGAGGGAGTATCAGATGAGATGCTGGTGGATGATCCCCTTGAGATCGCTTTGACACGGTCTGAGAGTGAATTTGGGTACTTGAGCGAGGACACAACGGGGTATGCAAAGACGCTTGAATCCAGCAAGATAATGGAGAAGATGGTAGCATTCGTTGCACTTGACGAAAATGAGGAACAATTGCCAATTGTTGAGCCTCCCGCACCTATTGACAATCAATGGAGCGAACTGAAGGCCCCAAAACTCGAGCTCAAACCGCTTCCCACTGGGCTAAGGTACGCATTTTTTTGTCCTAACTCCACATACCATGTCATCATAAATGCTGAACTGAACAACGTAGAGACTGCCTTACTCTTGTGTGAATTGAGGAAATATCGTAGAGCACTATGCTATTCTCTAGATGACATTACAGGAATCTCACCAGACCTTTGCATGCATATGATACATCTAGAAGATGAATCGATGACTTCTGTAGAACATCAGAAACGGTTAAACCCGAGTCTGAAAGATGTTGTAAAGAAAGAGATAATGAAACTTCTAGAAGCTGGTATCATATATACTATATATGATAGTACATGGGTGAGTCCAGTGCATGTAGTGCCTAAGAAAAGCGGTTTGACAGTAGTCGAAAACGATAGGAATGAGTTAATCCCGACTAGAACTATCATTGGTCATAGAATGTGCATCGATTATAGGAAATTGAATGTTGCAACTCGCAAAGATCATTTTCCTCTGCCTATTGATCAAATGCTTGAGAGATTGGCTAACCACCCTTACTACTGTTTTCTAGATGGTTATTTTGGTTTCTTTCAGATTCTGATTCATCCCGATGACCAGTAGAAAACCACATTCACATGTCCTTATGGCACTTATGCTTATCGCAGAATGCCATTTGGTTTGTGTAATGCGCCAGCCATGTTCTAACGCTGCATGATGTCAATCTTCACCGACATGATTGAAGACATAATGGAGGTTTTCATGGACGATTTTTCTGTCTACGGACCCTCCTTTGCTGAATGTCTTTCTAATTTGTGCAGGGTACTAAAGAGATTTGAGGAGAAACATTTGGTTTTAAACTGGGAGAAGTGCCACTTCATGGTAAAGGATGGGATCGTTTTGGGTCATAAGATTTCAGAGAAGGGAATCGAGGTTGACAAAGCCAAAATAGAGGTGATGACAAGTTTGCAACCACCAACTTATGTCAAGGGCATCAAGAGTTTCCTTGGACATGCTGGTTTCTATAGGCGATTCATCAAGGACTTCTCAAAAATTCCTAGACCATTGACGCAGCTGCTGTGCAAAGATGTGAAGTTCGATTTCAATGATGAGTGTTTGGCGGCCTTTCACATGATTAAAGGAGCAGTTGTTAGCGCACCTATTGTGCAACCACCAGACTGGGAGCTGCCTTTCGAGGTGATGTGTGACGCCAGTGACTACGCAGTGGGCGCTGTTTTGGGACAGTGAAAAGACAAGAGAGTGCATGTTATCTACTATGCCAGCAGGACTCTTGATGACGCCCAATGCAAGTATGGTACGACAGAAAAAGAGCTCATCGCGGTCGTGTATGCATTTGAGAAATTTAAGACGTATCTCGTAGGCTCTAAGGTCATCGTTCATACTGACCATGCTGCATTGAGATATCTACTTAGCAAGAAGGATTCGAAGCCGAGGTTGTTGCGATGGATGCTGTTGTTGCAAGAATTTGATCTCGAGATTAAGGAGAAAAAGGGGATCGAGAATGGAGTTGCCGATCATTTATCCAGAATGCGCATCGACGAGGAGGTTCCCATCAATGACTACCTCCCCGAGGAGAATGTATATGCAATCGATGTTTTGCGAAATGACAGCTCATTGTTCCTACGGGCCGGTAAGCTTCCCGAAATCCCTTGGTTCGGCGAAATTGCCAATTTCCTTGCTGCAGAAGTGAAGTCAGACGGTTTTGCGGGGTATAAAAAGAAGAAGTTTTTGCGGGACATCAGACATTACTTCTGGGATGAACCGTACTTGTACAAGCGTTGTTCTGATGAGATCTATAGACGTTGTGTCTCGGAGGAAGAAATCCCGGGAATTCTATTTTATTCCCACGGGTCGAACTATGCGGGACATTTTGCTACCTTCAAGACCGTATCTAAGGTGTTGCAGGCCGGTTTCTGGTGGCCGACCATGTTCCGTGATGCTCACGCTTTTGTTTCCAAGTGTGACACATGTCAACGACAAGGGAACATCAGCAAAAGAAACGAGATGCCTCAAAATTTTATTCTCGAAGTTGAGGTGTTTGACTGTTGGGGAATCGACTTCATGGGTCCTTTTCCATCTTCTTTCGGGAATAAATACATTCTTGTTGCTGTGGACTACGTGTCCAAGTGGGTCGAAGCAATGACGAGCCCGACTAACGATTCCAAGGTGGTCCTTAAGATGTTCAAATCTGTCATTTTCCCGAGATTCGGAGTTCCGAGAGTTGTAATAAGCGATGGAGGATCACATTTCATCAACATTCTATTCGAGAAGCTCTTAAAGAAGAACGGCGTCACGCATAAGGTAGCCACTCCTTATCACCCTCAGACGAGTGGACAAGTTGAAATCTCCAACCGAGAGATAAAGAGCATTCTTCAGAAGACGGTGAGCATTACACCTCTTGGCACGACCCCATTTCATCTTGTCTATGGAAAACCGTGTCACCTTCCAGTGGAACTCGAGTACAAAGCGGCATGGGCAATGAAATTGTTAAATTTCGACATCAAAGCCGCATCCGAGAGAAGGTTGATTCAGCTAAACGAGTTGGATGAGATTCGCCAAACGGCGTATGAAAACTCAAAAATCTACAAGGAATAAACCAAAGCTTATCATGACAAGAAGATTATCCCGAGGAATTTCTCCGCCAATGATCAGGTGCTACTCTTCAACTCTCGCTTGAGACTTTTTCCGGGAAAGCTAAAGTCAAGATGGTCCGGTCCTTTCACGGTTAAGGAAGTCCGTCCTTACGGAGCAGTCGTGTTACATAACCAACAAGGAGGCGAATTTGTTGTCAATGGTCAGCGTCTTAAGCCATATTTTGCTAACAACGGAATCACTGAGGAATACACTATTCCTCTCGGTGATCCTCCTCTCGCCTAAACGGCCCCAGAGTCAAGCTAATGACTAAAAACGAGAGCTTGGTGGGAGGCAACCCACCGGTAAGTGTATATAATTTTCTTTTTCGATTTGTTTTCACTAACCTTTCTAATTTTTAGTTTTGAATTTGAATTTTCAAGTTTTCTTAAAAAAAAAAATAATAAAATAAATAAATAAATTTGGATACAGGAAATTGGATCGATCGATCCCCGTCATCGATCGATCGATCCAAGAAATCGGTGTTTCCATGGATCGACCGATCCAAGACGCGAACAAACGCACCTTCTCGGCCAGATCGATCCACGCGAAAAAGGTAAGCTGGATCGATCGATCCAGAAACTTGAGATCGATCGATCCATGCAGCAGGTAATAAGCGGTTCGATTTTTCGGTCTAAAATCGNTTTGAAGTTTTAACCCAAATCTTTCATAACTTTCTCAATTCTCAACGGATTTTAACGATTTTTGGGTCTATCCCACTCGATTTTTCACCATCTTTATGTTTCTCACATCGCCATCTTCGATCTGCAAAGGTATGGCACTCGAATTCCCTTTCTTCAGTCCGAAAATTCTATGTTGAAATTTGTGAAAATTAAAATCGTGTTCTTAGCTTGTTATTTGATTGTTCTATGATTTAGACACATGATGTGGACCGATTTTCAGTTGGGTATTGCTTGGAAACACCTAGAATTTGTGTGCTTGGATAGAATTAGGGATTGTGAGAAATTTTAAGAAATTTGTGAAAAGAGATCGATTTTGAGAAATTTGGACGTTCTAGATGGAGATTGTTGTGAGTTTGAAGTTGTTGATGATAAATTTACTTGACTACACAATCAAATTGCAAACAACATCACTTCTTCATATTTTGAATTTGAATGTTTGTCGTATTTTGGGAAAAATTTCTTAAATGCTTCCGTTGTTTGTTTTGCAGACTATGGGTCCTAAACCACAAGACAAACAGCTAGCCCCAAAGAAACGGAAGGAAGCAAACCAAACCCGAGTTGATAGAAATGCGGCCTCTAGCTCGGAAACGGCTCTGTTAACCGCACCGCCATGGCCTCGACGAGAAGGTGCCGGGTTCGAGAGTACCTATTTAAACAGGATTGCGAGCATTACACCTGATGATCTCAACAAGAAAACCTGTTATCAGAGCAGAAAAGTAGGAGAAGCCTGGGACGATTTTGAGTCACTCTTCTACAACAGGTTTCTCACGGTTTAGATGGAGCCAACAAAGATCATATGCCCCACAACTTTGGATGTTATGGGCATACGAGAGGATGTGGACTCCATACTGAGTAAAATTGGGTTCGGTCACATTGCCTCGAGGGAGTATCCGGTCTATCCAGATTTGGTGCGCCAATTCCTATCTTCGGTTAGGCTGACTTTCGCAAATCTGAAGCACAAGAAAGTCGCAGAAGCTTCATTATCTTACTTCTCTAGCGGGGTACTTTATGAGATTTTGATCGAAGATTTCTGCAAGGTCTACGGCTTCGACCATCGGAAAGCGGAAACAAACTTTCCTGTGGACTTTTGATAAGCTCAAAAGTAATACCCTAAAGTACTAACAACTTTTTCGATTGCAGTATTTAGGGGTCGAATCCATAGAGACTCAAGAATCACACAATAGATTTTAAAGGTTCGAATTAAGCTAAGTGATCAATGTAATTGAAAGCAATAACGTAAATTAAACGGTTGTAAATTCGATGGAGGAAAGATAGGTTCATGGTATTTCTTAGGAAATCAAAGAATGCAGATTAACCAACTAGTCAAGGTTCAGGTTATGCAAGGTTCAGGTTATGCACGGTTCTTGAACTCAAATCACTAAACTATAATTAACCAACTGTCGTTGCGAGAATTATCTAAGTCTAAATCCCAGAATCCCAAATCTCTTTGCAAATCCTAAAGATCTAAACCAGCATTAAAGTTCAGGTTTGATATGTTAACAAAACAACTAAACCAAATCTCTTTGCGGATAGCTATTTTGTTCACCCTAAGTTATGTCAGATTATCAATTGCACTGTCGTGCCCAATCGATTAACCTAAGATCTAAATTCCAGATTCGTCAACCTAGAGTTAGCTTTGAGAACAACCTATGGTGAAGAACTAATTCAGATTATGAACCCTAACCAACTAATTAACCTAACATTCAAAGAGATCCTTAATTGAGAACCCTAAACCTAACAGGAGATCTACTCAGACATGGAGATTGAAACAATAAACATGAATGAATAAATCTCTGAATAAATAATAAAGAAGAGAGTAACAAAAGGGTTCGAAAATCTTCTCTCGGACGAACAGAGTTTCAGACTTGTCTCCCTCAGAGAGCTCTCTCACAAAAACCAGAGTAAAATAAAGCGTAACCAACAAAAGTGGCTAAAAAACCTAATTATAATGCTAAAACACGTTCTGGGGCTTCTTGTAATAATTAAAAACTTCTGGACCAAGGTGCAAACTCTCCAGACTTGTAAAAAGTCGTGTTTCCTGTTTTCCTGCAGTCGGTATCGACCGACACCATAAGTGGTATCGATCGATACCAAGCTTCTGTGTCGACTCTTCAGGCTGGTGTCGGTCGATACAAGGACTTCAACTCGATCCTTCAGCTATATGGTCCTTGCTTGGCTCCAAAATGCTCCAATTTCTCCAATTCAGCTTCAAACGTACCTAAACCTGTAAAGACTTCAAAATACTAGAAAGACTCTAAAAATAAGACTTATATCATGGTTAAAAATGGGTAAAAACCATGATATATCAACTCCCCCAGACTTAGCCTTTGCTTGCCCTTAAGAAAACAGAAAGCTAAACAAGAGAAAGAGGTGTAAAAAACACGGACACTCACCTGTTCTTGAAACGTTGCAATGACCCTTTTCCTTAGTGTTCCACATATCACGTAACCAGTTCCAAATCTAACCACCATGTACTTCTCCGTAGACATTCGCAGCTTCCCAGACTACACACATTATTTCGCAGCATTATCCATCAAAACCTTCATCGCCAGTTTCATCGCTGTGATCAATGCTAAGAACCTTCTAGACTCTTTCCCATACAATATCACGACAAAAGAACCACCCAATTTTCATACTTTTTGGTATTGTTTCCTCTCCCCCAGACTTATTTCACATCATGTTCTCTTTTTTTTTTTTTTTAGATTCGCATATACATATCAAGGTTTGAGACGCGAGTATTGATGGTGTTTGCCACCGAATCCCCGATTCTTCCCTCTCTATGTATCAAAGGTGTAGGCGAATAATGGTATCACAGGAAATTTTCCTAACCTCGCTTCCAACCTTTGTGTGATCATTCCTTTCCAAGTAGAATAATGGGATCGCTGGAAATTTTCCTAGCCCTCTACTCAGAAAAAAATCATTTCATCTTTTTATGCTCTTATTTATTAACATATAACAGGGGAGAGAGATACCATTACTTTAAACACATGGGTTCCTTTGTCAGATATGAATGAGGAATCAAGCTCTAAGGACATCAACCACATCGATGAAGTGCAAAAATTTGGCTCAGGCTTTAATGGACTCTGCTGGAAACATGGGTGTCCTCTAGTTAACTGGTCAGCCTTTGGATTTTTCATTAGTCCGATCTAGAACTAATTCTGTAACAATGTTCACTTAGAAGTAAAGTTAGAACAATAGATTCAAGAAAAAGATCATCATCTCCAACAAATTTTGACTCAATAAAACAACATTTGACTCAAAAACGAATGACTCTAAGAAAAACAAAAACATTGTCAGCAACTACCTCCCCCAGACTTGAACAACACTGTCCCCAGTGTTATTTAGCCTAGAGTTGGTAAAAGAAACCAAAAGAACGGAGTGGAATCGTGAAAAACAAGAAATTACCGGATTGGGGTAGGGGTGTCGACCGACCGATACCAAGCGTAGGTCGACACATGTAACTCTTTTCATCGATTTTGTTGCTCTTAAGTGTCAGAAGGGATCCAATGGTGAAATGGTTAGCACTGTTAGATCACTCGAACACAAGTTAAAAGCAACAAGAAAGCAGAATCGCATAAATCCACAAGGTTCAAAATCATAACATGCTGACAAAACAAACGCAAAAGCTCAAAAGAAAAGAAAAGTGAACCAAATAGAACAAAGGACTAATCCTCATCAGGCTCATCGTCGTCTCCAGCAGTGTGAGATGGTCCTGCCTGTGACGGATAATGTGAACTAGATGGTCGAATGCAGCCACGCCGAGACAGAGTGGAAATAGCACTCCAGATGCTCTGGAAACTCTCAACCATATATGTCTGAAACACATCTGTCTCCATGGGAATCGCGGGTGGTGCATGAAGAGCAGTCGCAGAGGTGGAAGGGTGTCGTGCTCGTCGTGACTGGCCTCTAGCAAGGTCAGTCTCTGGTGCATCCTCAGCAGCAGCAGCAGGTGGTGCTCGAGTGGAAGATCCTCGACGTCGAGTAGCGGGTGCAGCAGACAACAGATCCTCATCAGGCTCAAAACACAGCTGTTGTGGGTCGTCATCAATTTCGTTTAGCTCCCTGTTGGGGACCTGAACCAGGAAATCCCCATCTGTGTTGGAGAAGTACCAACGTCGCTCAGGCTTCAGCCACCTAAGGTTCTGCAGATGCCTCTCATGCATGAGAGTGCGTGTAGTGACAATCGAGCAGCTTGTTGTACTAATCCCGAAGTGCTGGAAGATAGGGGTAAGGAGACTACCAACTGTCTCTGTCTTCCGAGCTGTACCGTGACTGGCACCGAAGAATGGTTTGGTCTTCAAAGAGACCAAATGATGTGCAAAGACCGCCCCTAAGTTGACCTCTAGCTCAGACTCAGGCCACTCGACTCCAGTGATGTCCCCAACAGCCATGGAGAACATAATCAGCTCAGACAACCGCATCTTGTTAGGTTCCATCTTGCATAGAATGGTGTTGCTCATGATCCTAACAAGACATCGCAAGACTGGGTGGCGCACATCCATCTGGGTGGTGGTCTTGCTGTGATAGGCACCGTTCCTGAACTGCTCCCAGAAAGCATGCACGTCAGGGATCTGTGAGGGAAGAGCAACCCGTCTGAAGTCCCTCTGAAAGCCATAGATGTCGCAGAGATCTGGGAGTGGCAACCTATACCTTACTCCTTGAATCAGAAAGGTTAGAGTGCCCTCCTGCGCGTCCTTGAGAATCTCATCTCTGTAGTAAACACAAACTGTCGCCAGGAACTAACGTACAAAGTCTGGGAATAGGTCATACTGCTGTGTGGGCATAGTACCCAGACCAATCCTCCCAATCAGACGCTGGAGCTCACCGTCGAGACCCAAGCGACGCATCGTGACCCCGTCAACAAATCGAGTGGTCTGCACATCCACGTTCTGCCACGCATTGTAGTGCATCGTGTCATAATCATCCCAGGTCTCAGATAGAGTCATGTAGATGCAATCCTCACTCTCAGCAACCTCCTTGTGAGTTCCTTCCCAGACTCTCGTAGAAGGAATCTTCGCCTTCTCATCCCTTCTAGGCCAGGGAGGCCTACATGTGACACCAGGAGCTGCAGGAGAGACAGGTGTAGAAGGGGGTGGTGAGGATGGTGGCACGTGTGGTGCAGGGATGTGACGCAGTGAAGTGTGGGGAAGGTCAATATCTACAGATGCTCCTGCGATCCTCACCCTGTAGTGGGTGTTGGCGAGGCAAGCCTTCACAAATCCTCTACGCCACTCGGTACCATCAAATATCGAGACACGGGACAGCAAAGCATACTCCTTTGGAGGTGGGTTAGAGCTCGATGCATCATCTTCCCGTGTTCTCTTGCGTGTAGACATCTGCAATCAAAGACAACAACGCAACAAGGAATAAGTTCCAAAACCAACATCCAACAACACAACAACAATCACCAACATTCCATCCAAAATTCCATCAAAACCCGCATGGTATCGACCAACACCATGTGGGTATCGATCGATACTCTGGCGGTTTCACGATCCAGTGTTTCAAAATTCCAAAAATCCACACAAGGGACAGACAAGTGCATGGGGCATCGAAAATCACCTCTAACCACTTAACTAGATAAGAATTCACTATCAAATCAAGTTCTAAGAGGCAAAAATTCAAAAACCCAAACCTTGTGTTCATAGATAGAAAAAGAAGAATTTGTGTGTCATACCTTGCAGATCGGATGAATGGATGATAGAATATGGAAGAGCACGAAAAACTAACAAGGTTAGACCCTTGAATCACCCAAATCCGTGAAGAATTGAAGGATTTGTGATTTTAGAAGAGAGGTGTTTCGTGTATCGATTGATGGAGGCTGTGGAGAGAAAGAGAAAACCCGAGGGTTTTAAAAGGAAACTTACCTGCGCGTGGGGTATCGACCGATACCATTACTGGTATCGATCGATACGCGGATCATGGGTCGATGCAATCTATGTTCCTCCTGGTGTCGATCGATACCAGAATGGTATCGGTCGACACAAAACCTGTTCATCTGATTCACACAAAGACACAAGACACAAAAACAAAAAATGACAAAAATAAAAGACTTATATATAGACTCACCAGTGGGTTGCCTCCCACCAAGCGCTTGTTTTACGTTACTAGCTTGACTTTGCGTACGTTCAGGCGGTGGGTGCATCATCCAGAGGCACTATGTGTCCTCTTGGAATCTCGGCTTTCGCCCAGTAGTGTTTCATCCTTTGTCCATTGACAGTGAACTCTTCGCCTGTAGAACTCATCAGGACAACTGCACCATGTGGCCTGACCTCCTTGATTGTGAAAGGACCTGACCAACGAGAACGCAATTTTCCAGGAAATAATTGCAAACGAGAGTTATATAGAAGTACCTGGTCATTGGGTTCAAAATGTCTGGAGAGGATCTTTTTGTCATGATACGCCTTAGCCCTCCCCTTGTACAGCCGCGAGTTCTCATAGGCGTGGTGCCGAATCTCATCCAGCTCATTCAGCTGAATCAAGCGCCTCTCAGCAGCAGACTTGATGTCGAAATTCATCATCTTTGTAGCCCAGGCTGCCTTATGCTCGATTTCCACTGGTAGGTGTCACGCTTTCCCATACAGCAAGTGAAACGGTGTAGTCCCAAGTGGTGTCTTGAAAGCAGTCCTGTAAGCCCACAGTGCATCATCTAGCTTTGCAGACCAATCCTTCCTAGTAGTACCCACTGTCTTCTCCAGAATTTCCTTGATCTGCCTGTTGGAGACTTCAACCTGCCCACTAGTCTGAGGATGATAAGGATTAGCCACGCGATGATTCACACCATGCTTCTTCAATAGCCTTTTCAAAGACCTTGTTAATAAAGTGAGTGCCACCATCACTTATAACAATTCGAGGTATTCCAAATCTAGGGAAAATAGTGCTCTTGAACAGCTTAAGGACCACTGAAGAATCATTGGTTGGACTAGCAATCACTTCCACCCACTTAGACACATAGTCCACAGCAACCAAGATGTACTTGTTCCCATATGATGAAGGAAAATGACCCATGAAATCGCTGCCCCAACAATCAAAAACTTCAACCTCAAGGATGAAATTATGTGGCATCTCATGTCTCTTACTGATATTCCCTCTCCTTTGACAAACATCACACTGCGAGACAAAAGCATGAGCATCCTTAAACATAGTAGGCCACCAAAAGCCTGCTTGAAGAACCTTGGACACTGTCTTGAAAGTAGCAAAGTGTCCAGCATATTCAGATCCATGACAATGAAATAACACCTCAGGTACCTCAGACTCGGCAAGACATCTCCTGTACATCCCATCAAAGCAGTGTTTGTATAGGTAAGGTTCATCCCAAAAGAATCTTCTAATTTCACGCAAGAATTTCTTCTTCGCATATCCCGTGAAGTGCTCTGGCTCGTCCGCTGCAGCAAGATAGTTGGCGATATCAGCGTACCATGGTCGATCAGGAACAGTCACAGCAGCTAGGTGCTCGTCAGAAACACCAACGTGATCCAAAGACAAAACTGGTCCTAATGGCGATGGGTATCGACCGATAGTGGGTGAGTATCGATCGATATCGGAACCTATAACTCGTGAATTGCTCAGTTTTTCGGCAGAACCACTTGGAAACCCAGTTTCAAGGAGCTAGATGTTCTCTTCTGGTAGTAAATCATAAATAGGAACGTCTTCATCAATCCTTATCCTCGAAAGATGATCAGCAACCCCATTCTCTATGCCCTTCTTGTCCTTAACTTCAATGTCGAAGCCTTGGAGCAAAAGGACCCAACGGCAAAGGCGAGGTTTGAGATCCTTATTTTGCAGCAGATATTTGAGAGTAGCGTGGTCTGTGTGAACAATCACCTTGCTCCCAATCAGGTAGGACCAAAATTTCTCAAAGGAGAAAACAACTGCAAGTAGTTCATTCTCTGTGGTGCTGTAGTTTCGCTGAGCGTCATCCAATGTCCTGCTGGCATAGTAGATAGCATGAAGCTTCTTATCCTTCCTCTAACCCAAAACTGATCCAACTGCAAAATCGCTAGCGTCGCACATAATCTCGAAAGGCAGATTCCAATCCGGAGGTTGCACAATAGGAGCACTCACCAATGCCTTCTTAATCTCCTCAAAAGTTGTAAGGCACTCAGGGGTGAAGTCGAATTTGACCTCCTTGCACAATAGGGCGGTGAGTGGGCAGGCTAGTTTTGAGAAATCCTTGATGAATCTCTTGTAAAACCCAGCATGACCAAGGAAGCTTCGTATGTCCTTCACAGATGTCGGTGGTTGGAGGCTTGTCATGACTTGAATCTTGGCTTTGTCAACCTCTATCCCAGCCTCAGAAACCCTGTGCCCAAGAACGATGCCATCCTGAACCATAAAGTGACACTTTTCCCAATTAAGGACCAAGTGTTTCTCTTCACACCTCTGTAGCACCTAGCACAAGTTATCCAGACAGCTCTTGAATGATGATCCATACACTGAAAAATCATCCACGAATACCTCTATGAAGTCCTCAATCATGTCTGTGAAGATAGACATCATGCATCTCTGAAAGGTAGCTGGAGCATTACATAATCCAAATGGCATTCTTCTGTAGGCGAATGTGCCATAAGGACATGTAAAGGTCGTCTTCCCTTGGTCATATGGATGTATCGGAATCTGAAAGAAACCTGAGTATCCATCAAGAAAACAGTAGTATGGATGACTCGCCAACCTCTCCAGCATATGATCAATGAATGGTAATGGGAAGTGATCTTTCCTTGTGGCTGCATTCAACTTCTTGTAGTCAATACACATTCGATGCCCAGTGATTGTCCTTGTAGGGATCAGCTCATCCTTCTCATTCTTCACCACAGTGATCCCTCATTTCTTAGGCACAACGTGAACTGGACTGACCCAAGAGCTGTCTGAAATGGCATAGATAACCCCTGCTTCCAAGAGCTTCATCACCTCCTTTTTGACCACTTCTTTCAAGTTCGGATTCAGTCTCCTCTGATGCTCAATCGACGACTTTGACTCGTCCTCAAGGTGAATCCTATGCATGCACAAGTCTGGAGATATACCTGAAATGTCATCAAAAGAATAGCCAAGAGCTTTGCGATACTTGCGCAGCTTGCTCAGCAGTAAGGTAATCTCTGCGTTTTTTAAGGAAGCATTAATGATCACTGGGTGTGTGGAATTCGGACCAAGAAAAACATACCTAAAATCGGCTGGAAGTGGTTTGAGTTCCACCTTAGGAGCCTTCTCCTCACTCCAATCACCAAGCACAGCAGCCTTTGCAGAAGTTTCGGCCAACTTCTCTGGTGATCGCAGATGGTCTCGATCGATACCCTCAGTGGTGTCGGTCGATATTGCTCCTGTTGTGTCGAGCATCTTGGCATATCCAGCAGCAACATCGCTCAAGTTCATCTTTAAATCAGCTGAACAGACCAACGCCCTCTCTAATGGATCCTTAGGATGCATCTCCAGAAAATACTCTTCAGCTATGTCACTGAATGTATCAACAAAGAAAGTCTGCCCATCGATGGTTGGTCTCTTCATCATCTTCTCCATGTTAAAAGTCATGACCAAATCACCAATGTTTAGAGCTATCTTCCCATTCCTGCAATCAATCAAAGCACCAGCTGTTGCTAAGAATGACCTTCCCAGAATAAGAGGATCTATGGGCTCTGCATCATACTCCATGACAATGAAGTCAGTTGGGATCAAGCAATTCCCAATCTTAATCGGAACATCTTCGAGCAATCCTTCGGGAAGTCTAACTGAGCGGTCAGCAAGTATCAGTGAGATCCTAGTGGACTTGAAGTCTGTCATCCCCATCCGTTGAGCAACTGAGTATGGCATGAGGTTCACACTTGAGCCAAGATCACATAGAGAACGCTCAAATCTTTCGGTGAAGATTTGGTAGCTTCTTTGGGATCTTGTTGGTCAGAATCGCAATGCACTCACGAGTAATCATCAAGACACCTTCCTCAAGGTTCACATTGCTTGATACCATCCTCTTGACATATCTCTTGAAGGCTGGGGAAGTCTTGATAGCATCGACAAAAGGAAGCTCAACAATCAACTTATCCATTATTTCCTTGCATCTAGAGTCTTCCACCTCCTCTTAGTCTTCCCAATAGGCCTAGGGTAAGGTATCCTCGGTTTGTAAATCCTCTCTGGCGTCAACTCAGGTGTCTTCTNAGGGTTCTCAATAAAGGATCTCTTTGAATGTTAGGTTAATTAGTTGGTTAGGGTTCATAATCTGAATTAGTTCTTCACCATAGGTTGTTCTCAAAGCTAACTCTAGGTTGACGAATCTGGAATTTAGATCTTATATTAATCGATTAGGCACGACAGTGCAATTGAAAATCTGACAGAATTTAAGGTGAGCAAAATAGCTATCCGCAAAGAGATTTGGTTTAGTTGTTTTGTGAACATATCAAACATGAACTTTAATGCTGGTTTAGGTCTTTAGGATTTGGAAAGAGATTTGGGATTCTGGGATTTAGACTTAGAGAATTCTCGCAACGACAGTTGGTTAATTATAGTTTAGTGATTTGATTTCAAGAACCATGCATAACCTGAACCCTGACTAGTTGGTTAATCTGCATTCTTTGATTTCCTGAGAAATACCCTGAACCTATCTCTCCTCCATTGAATTTACAACACTTTACCTACGTTATAATTTCCTATTTCATTGATTTACTTAGCTTAATTCTTATCTATATAATCTATTGTGTGATTCTTGAGTCTCTGTGGATTCGACCCTTAAGTACTGCAACGACAAAGCTTTAGTATTGTATTGTAATAATTAAAGACTTCTGGACCAAGGTGCAAACTCTCTAGACTTGTAAAAAGTTGCGTTTCCTATTTTCCTGCAGTGGGTGTCGACCGACACCATAAGTGGTATCGATCGATACCAAGCTTCTGTGTCGACTCTTCAGGCTGGTGTCGATCGACACCAGGATTTCAACTCGATCCTTCAGCTACATGATCCTTGTTTGGCTCCAAAATGCTCCAATATCTCCAATTCAGCTCCAAACGTACCTAAACCTGTAAAGACTCGAAAAGACTCCAAAATACTAGAAAGACTCTATAAATATGACTTATATCATGGTTAAAAACGGGTAAAAACCATGATATATCAACTCCCCCAGACTTAGCATTTGCTTGCCCTAAAGAAACAGAAAGCTAAACAAGAGAAAGAGGTTTGAAAAACACGGAGACTCACATGTTCTTGAAACATTGCAATGACCCTTTTCCTTAGTGCTCCACATATCGCGTAACCAGTTCCAAATCTAACCACTATGTACTTCTCCGTAGACATTCGCAGCTTCCCAGACTACACACATTATTTCTAAGCATTATCCGATAAAGCCCTCATCGCCAGTTTCATCGCTGTACCCAATACCAAGAACATTCTAGATTTGTTCCCATACAATATCATGACAAAAGAACCAGCTGATTTTCACACTTTTGGTATTGTTTTCTCTCCCCCAGACTTGTTTCTCATCATGTTCTTTCTCTTTTTTTTTTCAGATCCGCATATACACATTAAGGTCTGAAATGCGAGTATTGATGGTGTTTGCCACCGAATCCCCGGTTCTTCCCTCTCTATGTATCAAAGGCGTAGGCGAATAGTGGTATCAAGGGAAATTTTCCTAACCTCGCTTCCAACCTTTGTGTGATCATTCCTTCACAAGTAGAATAATGGGATCGATGGAAATTTTCCTAGCCCTCTACTCAGAAGAAAATCATTCCATCTTTTATGCTCTTATTTATTAACTTATAACAAGTGAGAGGAATACCATTACTTTCTACACATGGGTTCCTTTGTCAGATATAAATGAGGAACCAAGCTCTATGGACATCAACCACATCGATGAAGTGCAAAAATTTGGCTGAGGCTTTAATGGACTCTGCTGGAAACATGGGTGTCTTCTAGTTAATTAGTCAGCCTTTGGATTTTTCATTAGTCCGATCTAGAACTGATTCTGTAACAATGGTCACTTAGAAGTAAAGTCAGAACAATAGATTCAAGAAAAAGATCATCATCTCCAACAAATTTTGACTCAATAAAACAACTTTTGACTCAAAAACGACTGACTCTAAGAAAAACAAAAACATTGTCAGCAACTACCTCCCCCAGACTTGAACAACACTGTCCCCAGTGTTATTTAGCCTAGAGTGGGTAAAAGAAAACAAAAGAACTGAGTGGAATCGTGAAAAACAAGAGATTACCGGATTGGGGTAGGGGTGTCGACCGACACACAGCCTGGTATCGATCGATACCAAGCATAGGTCGACTCAGGTAACTCTTTTCATCTTTGTTCCTCCTAGTGTCGATCGATACCAGAATGGTATCGGTCGACACAGGACCTGTTCATTTGATTCATACAAAGACACAAAAACGAAAAAATGACAAAAATAAAAGACTAATATACAGACTCACCAGTGGGTTGCCTTCCACCAAGCGCTTGTTTTCAGTCATTAGCTTGACTTTGCGGATGCCTAGGCAGTGGGTGCATCATCCAGAGGCACCATGTCCCCTGCTGGAATCTCGGCTTTCGCCCAGTAGTGTTTCACCCTTTGTCCATTGACAGTGAACTCTTCGCCTGTAGAACTCATCAGGACAACTGCACCATGTGGTCGGACTTCCTTGATTGTGAAAGGACCTGACCAACGAGAACGCAATTTTCCAGGAAACAATTGCAAACGAGAATTATATAGAAGCACCTGGTCATTTGGTTTGAAGTGTCTAGAGATGATCTTCTTATCATGATATGCCTTAGTCCTCTCCTTGTACAGCTCGAGTTCTCATAGGCGTGGTGCCTAATCCCATCAAGCTCATTCCGCTGAATCAAGCGCCTCTTAGCAGCAGACTTGATGTCAAAGTTCATCATTTTTGTGGCCCATGCTGCCTTATGCTCGATTTCCACTGGAAGGTGACACGCTTTCCCATACAACAAGTGAAAAGGTGTAGTCCCAAGTGGTGTCTTGAAAGCAGTCCGATAAGCCCACAGTGCATCATCTAGCTTTGTAGACCAATCCTTCCTAGTAGTACCNCTTATCATGATATGCCTTAGTCCTCTCCTTGTACAGCTCGAGTTCTCATAGGCGTGGTGCCTAATCCCATCAAGCTCATTCCGCTGAATCAAGCGCCTATTAGCAGCAGACTTGATGTCAAAGTTCATCATTTTTGTGGCCCATGCTGCCTTATGCTCGATTTCCACTGGAAGGTGACACGCTTTCCCATACAACAAGTGAAAAGGTGTAGTCCCAAGTGGTGTCTTGAAAGCAGTCCGATAAGCCCACAGTGCATCATCTAGCTTTGTAGACCAATCCTTCCTAGTAGTACCAACTGTTCTGTCCATAATTTCTTTGATCTGCCTGTTGGAGACTTCAACCTGCCCACTAGTCTGAGGATGATAAGGAGTAGCCACGCGATGATTCACACCATGCTTCTTCAATAGCCTTTCAAAGACCTTGTTAATAAAGTGAGTGCCACCATCACTTACAACAATTCGAGATACTCCAAATCTAGGGAAAATAGTGCTCTTGAACAGCTTAAGGACCACTGAAGAATCATTGGTTGGACTAGCAATTGCTTCCACCCACTTAGACACAGAGTCCACAGCGACAAGAATGTACCTATTCCCGTATGATGAAGGAAAGGGACCCATGAAATCGATGCCCCAACAGTAAAAAATTTCAACCTCAAGAATGAAATTATGTGGCATCTCATGTCTCTTACTGATTTTCTCTCTCCATTGACAAACATCACACTGCGAGATAAACGTATGAGCATCCTTAAACATAGTAGGCCACCAAAAGCCTGCTTGAAGAACCTTGGACATTGTCTTGAAAGTAGCAAAGTGTCCATCATATTCAGATCCATGACAATGAAACAACACCTCAGGTACCTCAAACTCGGCAAGACATCTCTTGTACATCCCATCAGAGCAGTGTTTGTACATGTAAGGTTCATCCCAAAAGAATCTTCTAATTTCACGCAAGAATTTCTTCTTCGCATATCCCGTGAAGTGCTTTGGCTCGTCTGCTGCAGCAAGATAGTTGGCGATATCAGCGTACCATGGTCGATCAGGAACAGTCACAGCAGCTAGGTGCTCGTCAGAAACACCAACGTGATCCAAAGACAAAACTGGTCCTAATGGCGATGGGTATCGACCGATAGTGGGTGAGTATCGATCGATATCGGAACCTATAACTCGTGAATTGCTCAGTTTTTCGGCAGAACCACTTGGAAACCCAGTTTCAAGGAGCTAGATGTTCTCTTCTGGTAGTAAATCATAAATAGGAACGTCTTCATCAATCCTTATCCTCGAAAGATGATCAGCAACCCCATTCTCTATGCCCTTCTTGTCCTTAACTTCAATGTCGAAGCCTTGGAGCAAAAGGACCCAACGGCAAAGGCGAGGTTTGAGATCCTTATTTTGCAGCAGATATTTGAGAGTAGCGTGGTCTGTGTGAACAATCACCTTGCTCCCAATCAGGTAGGACCAAAATTTCTCAAAGGAGAAAACAACTGCAAGTAGTTCATTCTCTGTGGTGCTGTAGTTTCGCTGAGCGTCATCCAATGTCCTGCTGGCATAGTAGATAGCATGAAGCTTCTTATCCTTCCTCTAACCCAAAACTGATCCAACTGCAAAATCGCTAGCGTCGCACATAATCTCGAAAGGCAGATTCCAATCCGGAGGTTGCACAATAGGAGCACTCACCAATGCCTTCTTAATCTCCTCAAAAGTTGTAAGGCACTCAGGGGTGAAGTCGAATTTGACCTCCTTGCACAATAGGGCGGTGAGTGGGCAGGCTAGTTTTGAGAAATCCTTGATGAATCTCTTGTAAAACCCAGCATGACCAAGGAAGCTTCGTATGTCCTTCACAGATGTCGGTGGTTGGAGGCTTGTCATGACTTGAATCTTGGCTTTGTCAACCTCTATCCCAGCCTCAGAAACCCTGTGCCCAAGAACGATGCCATCCTGAACCATAAAGTGACACTTTTCCCAATTAAGGACCAAGTGTTTCTCTTCACACCTCTGTAGCACCTAGCACAAGTTATCCAGACAGCTCTTGAATGATGATCCATACACTGAAAAATCATCCACGAATACCTCTATGAAGTCCTCAATCATGTCTGTGAAGATAGACATCATGCATCTCTGAAAGGTAGCTGGAGCATTACATAATCCAAATGGCATTCTTCTGTAGGCGAATGTGCCATAAGGACATGTAAAGGTCGTCTTCCCTTGGTCATATGGATGTATCGGAATCTGAAAGAAACCTGAGTATCCATCAAGAAAACAGTAGTATGGATGACTCGCCAACCTCTCCAGCATATGATCAATGAATGGTAATGGGAAGTGATCTTTCCTTGTGGCTGCATTCAACTTCTTGTAGTCAATACACATTCGATGCCCAGTGATTGTCCTTGTAGGGATCAGCTCATCCTTCTCATTCTTCACCACAGTGATCCCTCATTTCTTAGGCACAACGTGAACTGGACTGACCCAAGAGCTGTCTGAAATGGCATAGATAACCCCTGCTTCCAAGAGCTTCATCACCTCCTTTTTGACCACTTCTTTCAAGTTCGGATTCAGTCTCCTCTGATGCTCAATCGACGACTTTGACTCGTCCTCAAGGTGAATCCTATGCATGCACAAGTCTGGAGATATACCTGAAATGTCATCAAAAGAATAGCCAAGAGCTTTGCGATACTTGCGCAGCTTGCTCAGCAGTAAGGTAATCTCTGCGTTTTTTAAGGAAGCATTAATGATCACTGGGTGTGTGGAATTCGGACCAAGAAAAACATACCTAAAATCGGCTGGAAGTGGTTTGAGTTCCACCTTAGGAGCCTTCTCCTCACTCCAATCACCAAGCACAGCAGCCTTTGCAGAAGTTTCGGCCAACTTCTCTGGTGATCGCAGATGGTCTCGATCGATACCCTCAGTGGTGTCGGTCGATATTGCTCCTGTTGTGTCGAGCATCTTGGCATATCCAGCAGCAACATCGCTCAAGTTCATCTTTAAATCAGCTGAACAGACCAACGCCCTCTCTAATGGATCCTTAGGATGCATCTCCAGAAAATACTCTTCAGCTATGTCACTGAATGTATCAACAAAGAAAGTCTGCCCATCGATGGTTGGTCTCTTCATCATCTTCTCCATGTTAAAAGTCATGACCAAATCACCAATGTTTAGAGCTATCTTCCCATTCCTGCAATCAATCAAAGCACCAGCTGTTGCTAAGAATGACCTTCCCAGAATAAGAGGATCTATGGGCTCTGCATCATACTCCATGACAATGAAGTCAGTTGGGATCAAGCAATTCCCAATCTTAATCGGAACATCTTCGAGCAATCCTTCGGGAAGTCTAACTGAGCGGTCAGCAAGTATCAGTGAGATCCTAGTGGACTTGAAGTCTGTCATCCCCATCCGTTGAGCAACTGAGTATGGCATGAGGTTCACACTTGAGCCAAGATCACATAGAGAACGCTCAAATCTTTCGGTGAAGATTTGGTAGCTTCTTTGGGATCTTGTTGGTCAGAATCGCAATGCACTCACGAGTAATCATCAAGACACCTTCCTCAAGGTTCACATTGCTTGATACCATCCTCTTGACATATCTCTTGAAGGCTGGGGAAGTCTTGATAGCATCGACAAAAGGAAGCTCAACAATCAACTTATCCATTATTTCCTTGCATCTAGAGTCTTCCACCTCCTCTTAGTCTTCCCAATAGGCCTAGGGTAAGGTATCCTCGGTTTGTAAATCCTCTCTGGCGTCAACTCAGGTGTCTTCTCGACTGCAGGGTCGGTGTCGATCGATATAGGGGTGGTATCGATCGATACACGGGGGTTTGAGATGTCCCGTGAAAGTATCTGCACTGGTGTCGATCAACACTGGGTGGTGTCGGTCGATACCCTGGGATTTTCTGAATCCTCATCGTCAAGATCGACGAAATTTCCTGCAGTTAGGCCAATTTTCACTCCTGGATTGACCTCTTTTCCATTCCTCAAGGTGATTGCATTGATGTGTGCCCTTGGATCTTCTGTTTTCCCTAGAAGAAAACCTTCTTGTCTCTTCACAGCACTTGCAGTTTGGGCAACCTGAGTTTCCAGCTTCTTATGATGAATATTGAGAGCCTCGATCTTTCCACTCAGATCTGTGTACATAGCATCCATCTTCCCATTGAAATCCACTGTTATCTTCTGTTGTCCTTGAATAAGCTGCTCAAGCATGGACTCAACCTTGCTCTCTAGGGTTTTAGCAGGCAGAGGTTGATAAGACGAACTCCCATAGTTCCTGGTATAGCCACTACTCTAGAATGGTTTCTGGGCAAATTGATTTGACCCAAAACCAGTTGGATTGACGTCAGACTTGTACCCTCCTTGCTGAGCATTGTTAGTGAAGTTTCTGTTGTTGTTCTGATGGTATTGATTTCTCTGACCTTGAAAACCAGAACCACCAATGTAGTTAACATCTTCCACTTCATCTTCATTGAAAGCCTCAACCTCATCAGCAAAATGAATAGCCTTCATCGCCTTCCCCATCAAAAGATTGTGCACAGAATCCAACTTAGCTTGAACCTCAGCAATCTGCGATCCATCCATGCTACCAGCTTGCTTCTTGCGCTCCATGTCTGCATTCTTGGTGCTATTGCTAGACGCCAAGTTCTCAATAAGCACATAAGCATCATCAGGATACATGGTGTTGAAATTTTCATTGCTCATAGCATCCAAAGCCATCTGGTACCTCCAATCAATCCCTCTGAAGAAGAGACCCAGCAACTGAACTTTAGTGAAACCGTGATGTGGACAATCCCTCTGATACGATCTGAATCTCACCCAAGCAGCCTTAAATGCTTCAATCGTTCCCTGAGAAAAATGAGAGATCTTGTTCCTAAGCTCCTCGGATCTTGCATCATCATAGAAATTGTTCAAGAACGCATTCTTAGTCTCTTCCCAGGTAGTCAGTGATCCAAGAGGTAACTGCTTAAGCCAATAAGTTGTATCTCCACCAAGAGAGTATGGAAAAAGCTTACAGAGGAGGTAATCGTTGGACACTCCATTGTACTTCATGCTAGTGACCAAGTCCTCAAACCTCTCAATGTGATCCATAGGGTGTTCATGAGAAAGACCATGAAAAGGGTGCTGACCCACAAGAGCGAAGTATGCAGGTTTCAGCTCAAAGTCATTCCTCTGAAAAGCAGGAGGGCGAATCGCTGATCGATTGGCATAGAACTGATCAGGCTTGTTGTACTCACCAATTGTCCTACCGCGATCTGGCGAGACAATCTCATCAACAACAACTGGAGGGGCAATGATGTTTCCCTCTCCATCAAGTCGTTGCCCTCTCTCATTGCACAAATGACCCTCTTGGTATTTGAAAGCTCCAACATCATCACCAACCAAAACCACTGGATTGTTCATCTCTGCTGACCTCTTTGCTTTCCTGATTGTGCGTTCCAAAAGTGCTAGTTCCTCGTTGGAAAGATTAACTAGCTGAGTGCTCTTGTTTCTTCTGGTTTCGCGATTAGCCATACACATAAAACACAAAATTCAAAGCACGTAAGTAACAAAAATCAAAAAAAAAAGAATACGACGAGTATCGACCGACACTAGTTGGGTATCGATCAACACCGTCGAACTTAGTCGAAATTCTTAAGCTGAAATCTAATGGCGAATTTAGAGTCCCCGGCAACGGCGCCAAATTTTGATAAGCTCAAAAGTAATACCCTAAAGTACTAACAGCTTTGTCGATTGTAGTATTTAGGGGTCGAATCCACAGAGACTCAAGAATCACACAATAGATTTTAAAGGTTCGAATTAAGCTAAGTGATCAATGTAATTGAAAGCAATAACGTAAATTAAACGGTTGTAAATTCGATGGAGGAAAGATAGGTTCAAGGTATTTCTCAGGAAATCAAAGAATGCAGATTAACCAACTAGTCAGGGTTCAGGTAATGCACGGTTCTTGAACTCAAATCACTAAACTATAATTAACCAACTGTCGTTGCGAGAATTATCTAAGTCTAAATCCCAGAATCCCAAATCTCTTTGCAAATCCTAAAGATCTAAACCAGCATTAAAGTTCAGGTTTGATATGTTCACAAAACAACTAAACCAAATCTCTTTGCGGATAGCTATTTTGCTCACCCTAAGTTCTGTCAGATTATCAATTGCACTGTCGTGCCTAATCGATTAACCTAAGATCTAAGTTCCAGATTCGTCAACCTAGAGTTAGCTTTGAGAACAACCTATGGTGAAGAACTAATTCAGATTATGAACCCTAACCAAATAATTAACCTAACATTCAAAGAGATCCTTAATTGAGAACCTTAAACCTAACAGGATATCTACTCAGACATGGAGATTGAAACAATTAACATGATTGAATAAATCTCTGAATAAATAATAAAGAAGAGAGTAACAAAAGGGTTCGAAAATCTTCTCTCAGACGAACAAAGTTTCATACTTGTCTCCCTCAGAGAGCTCTCTCACAAAAACTAGAGTAAAATAAAGTGTAACCAACAAAAGTGGCTAAAAAACATAATTATAATGCGAAACACGTTCTGGGGCTTCTTGTAATAATTAAAGACTTCTGGACCAAGGTGCAAACTCTCCAGACTTGTAAAAAGTCGCGTTTCCTATTTTCCTGCAGTCGGTATCGACCGACACCATAAGTGGTATCGATCGATACCAAGCTTCTGTGTCGACTCTTCAGGCTGGTGTCGGTCGATACCAGGACTTCAACTCGATCCTTCAGCTACATGATCCTTGCTTGGCTCCAAAATGCTCCAATTTCTCCAATTCAGCTCCAAACGTACCTAAACCTGTAAAGACTCGAAAAGACTCCAAAATACTATAAAGACTATAAATAAGACTTATATCATAGTTAAAAACGGGTAAAAACCATGATATATCAACTTTCCTAACCGAGCAGCGCTTTGGAGACTCATTGCTGCAGGATCTTTTAAACCCAGGTATGCAAAGCAAGCAAGGATTAGGAACCCCGCCATCCGTGTGGTTACTAAAATAATCAGCAACATTCTGTTCGCAAAGAATGAAGCTGGCGCCGTCCGAATTGATGAGTTGATGTTGCTTCAATATGGAATTGGGGATAAGTTGTCTGAGGACTACCGTCATCATTATCACACACCGTCTGATGTGAACTTGGGCCTGGTTTTTGCTCGAACTCTGGTGGGCAAGAAGACACTGTTCCTGGGAAGTAAGAAAAAGAGAGAGTGTATTGGGAGTGTGCTTACTCCTCTCTTCATGCATCATGAGATCAATCCCCGAGGTTACAAGTGTCAGCACAAGTTAGCTTACTTGGACAAGAAACATCTCAAGGCTTGTTTAATCCTCACGGTGGATGGCACCTACGAGTTCACCGATCGACAGGGCCATCTCCTGCACTACACGCTACCACAGACATACATCACCGCAGTGACTAACACAAGCAACATCGAATTCCTACTACCACCAGAGCGCCTTTGCGCGGCCCCAGTTACCACCACCGGGCGTAGAGGAGCAACCTCGGGAGCACCATAGCCTCCTCTAGAGGATGATCATGTGCATGATATGTTCACTCAGCAGGAACAGGGGCAGACGTCTCAGCCCCATGACCCGATCGAGATGCTCTTTCCGGAGTACTCTGGTGAGTTTGATTTTCCACCTCTATCTGCATATGCTTCTGAAGGCGAATACAGAGCATGGATGGTGGAAACGCAGATGAAGAACCACGGTATGATGACGAAGATGTGGGGTGCGTTAGCCAAGATCATATGCCCGCGACCTCCATCTTGTTTCCGCGCGGAACCGGCTGCGAATACTGACAGAGACGAGAACGATGGAGATGATCCCGTTGTTGCTGGACATGGAACCTCGGAGAGCGATGATACAGGGGAGTTATCCGATCCTGACGCACGCATTACGAGACGTAGGAGACACCCTGGCCAGAGCAGGAGCGTTTTCCCGGACAACACCGCTCGCTGAGCAGTGTATTCCCTCTACCCATTGTACTATCCACTTTTCATTTTCTTTGTTTACGTACGTTCTTACCCTTCTCTCCGATTCGGCCCCCATCTCATTCAACTCATTTGCTCTATTAGTTTGCCCGGTTAGGAGTTGTTGAAGCATGCCTTTCATTTCAAGGTCTTGTTGTGTACCCAAATCCACATTATCCTCTTCAAACCGTGTAGTGGCATCACAACCTCCATCAAAGTGAGCTGATTTTAGAGAGGCATTAATAAGCTTGTCTATCAATGTGGATTGCTTATCCACTCTTTCGTTTAGAGCCTTCATTTCCTTAGTTCTCCTTTGCTCCTCATCAGCACTCGTGGTCCTTGTAGCCCGAGCATACTCATCACCATAGTTCTCTTCGCTTTGGGCAAAGTTCTCCACTAGTAGCTCTCCTTGTTCCACGGTGAGGTTTGTAAAACACCCATTGCTAGCCACATCTAAGATCCATTTGTGCTCTTGATCAATTCCCAAATAGAAGATGCTAAGGATGGCTTCCTTCTTGAACCCATGATGGGGACAATCTCGAGTATATCCTTTAAGTCTTCCCCATGCCTTATGAAAGCTTTCATGCATGCTTTGCTTGAAATTCGAGATGTCTCTTCTAGTTTGGACCGTTCTTTTGTGGAGTAGAACTTGTTGAGGAAAATCTCCTTGCAATCATCCCAAGAATTTACCAAGTGAGATGGCAACGTTCTCTCCCATTGGCTTGCTTTTCCTCCAAGAGAAAACGGAAACAAGATGAGCTTGATGCTATCATGGGGTACTCCTCCGGTTCTAAACGTGTCACACAACCTCTCAAAGGAATCCAAGTGATCATAAGGGTTCTCCACTTTCGTCCCCAAGAACTTAGACTCTTGAATCAACCTAACCAAGCTTGCGGTGATCTCATAGGCTTTAGCTTCGATTGGAGGAGGGTGGATCCCATATCTCGATCCACAACAACAAGAAGTGTCAAAGTTTCCAACCGTTGGCTTGTCCTTTGTAGCTTGGGTCGGGGTTGATGCTAATTCTTGAGATTGTGGCATTTCTTGAGGTTTTGGGGCTTGAAGAGTGCTTCTTTGGTCGTCCATCTCTTGCGGTTGTAGATCTTCAAGAATATCTTTTTGATTGACCACCTCAAACACCTCAATCAATCTTGTCTTCCCATATCTCTTCTTTTGATTATGGTACCTTTGAAAGCACAATAGAACTTGGGAAGACAACTTAGTAACAATAAATAAAAGAAAATTCATCATGTCAACAAGATGCATGCACTTAGCTATATGTATTAACATAGTGTAAACAAAAGCTTAGTCTCAAGCAAAATCTAAATCCTAATGGTTATTGCTATTGCCTCCCCGGCAACGGCGCCAAATTGATGAAGGATAATTGTGTGTATCCAAATCAATTACCCAAACACTCCATCATTGTAGTATTTGGGGATCAATCCAAGGGAGGCACAAGAACGACACACTAAGAATGCAAGAAATTGCTTAAGCTAAACAAACCAAAGAGATTTGGGTTTTAATCTAACAACCTAATGTAATTGAAAGCAGATAAATAAAAAACAAGCACTAAACGAGATTAACAATGATTAAAAAAGGATATTTGGGCAAGGCAATTGACTTGGGGGAATCTAAGCAAATCAATGATGTCCATTTACTAATACAAGTATAGTTCCTTAAGCCTAGAACACTAATCAAGATTAATGTAATCTTTTAACACTAATCACTTTGCTAATTACCAAGTCAAGAACAAATTCTCATTTGTGAAAATGTTAATTAGCAAGCATTAAATTCAAGTTCTATTAGCTAATAATCACCTTAGACAATCACTCTCATGAGCTAAGTATGAAAATCCTCTTATTTAATTCATTGGGGCATTTCATCAAACACCTTGTGTGCATGAAATGCCCTTAGTTCTATATCAACTTTCTCAAACCTAATCTAGCATTAAAACCATCAAATAAGAGAGGAAACAATATAATTAAGACCTAGACATCAAGAATTAACCAAAAAAACCCCTAATCTACCAAGCCCAAATGATCCAAATTAGGTTCTGCTCACTAATCTTCATGAACCCAACAAATCCCATGAGAAAGATGATGGATTCCATGATTAATGAATAGAAAGATGAAAGATTAGAAGAGATTAAGAAACTAAAACTTAGATTGCATAAAAAGTAAATGGATCTCTCTTACAAATCACAAGAACAAGGTTTTTAGCCTAAGAAAAGGAACAAAAAGAAATAAAACAAGAAAATAGGGTTTTGGGGTTTAAATAGTGAAAGGGGGCAAACCGGGTCAAACCGGGTCGAACCGGGACAAACCGGGTACCGACCCGGTCGAAATGAGTCAAATCTGGTCTTGAGTGGTTTCACACCGATGTCACACCTCGGTATTGCACGTCGGTATTAAGGACTTATGAAGTTGCAACTGTCTAGGCAGGCGGATATGTCTTTAGTAAAACCACGATATCTCCCGAACCATATGTCCGAATTGCCTGAATCCAACTCCGGTAGACAGCTATTTCCTTTCTCTACATCTTCCATGCAGACTATTAAAGCTGAATCGGACTGGAAACCCTTCATCTGACCCGTTCTTTCGGACATTCCGGACGGACTCTTCCTTCTCTTATGCTCCATAACTCCAAACATCATCTATTGTCTCCAAAACACCTAGAAACACTTCAAATGCATGCAAGACTCACTAGGACCTAATGCAAACACCTAATACTATAATTTATACCAAAATACTATACAAACTATGAAAGACACATGCATGAGACCCGAAACACTAACATGAATGCATGCTAAAAGAGGTAAAATATGGAATTATCAACTCCCCCAAACTTAATCATTTGCTTGTCCTCAAGCAAACAAACAAAAACAAGGAGAGAGAGAGGTTTGAAAAGAATTCAAACTCAATGTCCAAGTTGCCAGCTCTAAGATGCGATCAAACAAGTCTACTCAAAAAGAGCTAGCCATATCCTTCCCTACACAAATCAAGCTCAAGTCTCAACCTACACAAACACTCATATCATCCAATCATTTGACATTCATTTAATCGTTCAAGTGAATCATGTTCATGCAAGACAAGTGAACTCATTTGGCTATGGTGAATAGGTCTTGAGACTAAAATGATCTCAAATGTATGGGGTTACTCCAATGCAATGGATCTCTCAATGAATGAGCAAGCTTTAGCAAAATGCTAAGAGTAAAAGGCAACATATGCATACAAGGATAAATTTACATCTACCCAATGCCTAAGATGTCTCTACCCTAGCATTTCTAAACATGAAGCCCCAAACCTAAGCTACCCTTTGTTCTCAAGGCTTTTTGCCTTCATGTCCCACACATCTTTCTTCATCTTTCTCACTTGGGGGAATTTCTTCTTATTCCTTGAACTTTGTGGCTAGGTGCTTCTCTTTTGTTGTTTTCTTAGCTCTTCTTTTCTTTCCTTTTCTTTGCCTTGCCTCATTTTGCATCATTTGATGCCTTAGCCAATTTTGACTTCTTTCTTTTTCATTGAACATTTTGAGGCTAAATCTAATGCTAAGAGCTAACCATATAACCTTGCACCAACCTCATCACAATATTGCATTCCCCTTTTGCCCTTTTCGTTCCCCCTACTGGAACGATCGATCCACCAAATCGTAAATTTCCAGAATGAGCGTGAGAAGAAATTAGATCGAGCGATCCAGTCGGAACGATCGTTCCCCTCTATCGAACGATCGTTCCCAAAAAACGTAAAATCTTGGAACGAGTTTACGATCCAGAACGATCGATTTTAAACTTCTGGAATGATCGTTCCCCTTTCTGGAACGATCGTTCCCCTTCCTGCAAACAGTCTAAAAACGTGTTTTGTTACTATTTCACCTATATTTTGCTCCCCTTTGTCGACCAAAACTCAAAATTAACTAGCTGCAGACGAGATATATCATATCTTCTTGTTTTTCTACTACTCTCTTTGATATTGGTGATTTGTAAGCTTGGAAAGCAAACCTTTGATTCTACATATTGGAGAAGTTTTCTTAATATCTTTTCTATTTCTGTTTTGTTAATCATGTGTTCTTCATCATCTCTCTGTATTTGTTCTGCAATTATGAGTGAGTAGTTTCTTAGTTAGACCAAGGGTGTTAAGGGATTTCATGATTTAACGGTTTATGATAGATTAAACGGGGGTTTATTTGTTGGATTCTTCGTCTAGGGTGTTCTTAATGCTTGAATTAAACTGATCACTTAGTTCTTGATCTTAGGTTATCTAGCGCACGGGAGTGTTTGTTTAGATGCCGGAAATATCCTAGATGGGCAAAGCGTCCTTATCCAACGGGAGTTGATGTTAAGGCGTTTTTGTGAACTTATCAAATCGAATTAGAAAAGCATGCTTAGAACCTTTGAATTCAACAGAAGTTAGTCTTCATAGTTTTAAACATAGGGATTAATACTCCAGGAGGAGGTTAACCTATTATTAGGTTTGAGTTCTATACAATTCTTAATGCAATCTCATGTTTAAGATGCATTAACCGTTGTTCGTGATTTCCCGCAACGTCACCCTAGGCTTAACGTTTTCTTTATTTGAATTTACATCGTTTTAGTTGTCGTTCTTAGTTCCGAAACCATAAAAGCAACAAAAATTTGTCATTCGTCTTAGTTTTAATTTCATCATGCATTCGCATAGTCGTAACATTGATCTATGTGGATTCGATTCTAAAGTGCTACAATCGACAACTGTTATGATTGCGGTATAGTGTGCACTCTAGTTATTAATTGGCTTGGTGAAACCACTCAAATCAATAATAAATCTAAACACATGTACTCTTTACCTGCTTATGCGTTCATAGTGCAAGATTTTACGACTCAAGCTGCGTTATATACCCATCACCAATACATTGCAGGATTCATCATGACAGGAGCTTTTGCTCATGGAGCTATATTTTTTACTAGAGATTACAATCCATAATAGAATGAGGATAACGTATTGGCAAGAATGTTAGACCATAAAGAAGCTATCATATCCCATTTAAGGCTATGTTTCTTATAGATATAAATGAGGAGATTATGAGAGGTGTGGTGATTTATGATTTTGAATTGAGGTTTCATTTGAATCAATTTCCAGTGAGTCATGATGCTTCAGCGAGTGCTTACCAACTAATGAGCTTTCTCTTGTCAAATGAAGATATGGCAAAGAGGGAGACCCCCTGAAGCGTAAGAACGACTATTTTTGAGCATGAGGGTGAGGTTCCATCGACGAGTGAGAAAAGGAACGAGAGACCTACGGCTACGTGAGGCTTACAGACCTTTTACTCGACTAACTGGCGTTCCTCGGATGTTCTTAGCGAAAGATGTAGGAATCGCGACATGGACTAAATGACTTGTCCAAGCCAAGGAGCATACCCCAAATAATTCTGACAAATGATGATTCAGACGAGATTCAGCATTTTTGAACCACAAAACTCTTGGTTTCCATTTTGGTTGTAGGTGTAACCAACCGCCTATGAAGGATAGGGCAGAAAAAAATAATAGAAAAAGAGCATTTAGAGAACAATCAACATCATGTTACTTTACCCCTTTTTCCTTTTCATAATTGATTAGTTAACCTAAGAAAAAAAAAAGAACTAGCATTTCAATATATTTTTATTGACCAATTAGAATTGCCTCCCAGAATCTATAATTATCTCAAAAGTCCAATATACATAATAGAAAATCACGATTCGCTACAATGACCATTTCGTTTACAACCGTGATTTGATATTGAACACACCACGTCTCATCTACCTCGACTACTTCGATTATCTAACTTGTGATGATTTAAACTGGGGCCATTTTAAATCGACCAGTGTCTACAATGACCTTTTAGAAGTCCGCCTCAATTTTGCTTTCTCTCCGGAAGGGAGATTTGGCAATGAACATGAAAACTGTTCAAAACTCTTGAAGCTCACATCCTTTACATCTCTTCTAATACTGCTGAGGTATCATGTCTCTCTTAATCTCTTTCCTTTTCATTTCTGTGTTTTTTCATTGTCTTGTTAATGATCGACCATTTGTTGTTTGCGGGGTGGATGTGTTGCATGTGATGCATGAGTGCCTTGATTATTGGTGAAATCATGATAGATTTCCCTTCTTGAAGAACCTGACTACTCTACATTTCGAGAGTAATAACGGGAAAGAATATTGGGAATTGCTGTCCATTATGATAGAAAAATCTCCAAAGGTAGAAACTATGGTCCTTAAGGTATGATTTCCCAATTATAATAGAATTTTTGTCCGAGAATCCGCATATATCAATCTCTAAGTTTTGTTATATGTTTTATATTCCAGGGTTTGTACGGTATAAGCAATCGTGAGGTTGTTAACATTGGTGGAAATGTGGTAAAGGTGGTTATACAAGATTATGAAGGAAGACTTGAAGAGTTGAACCAAGTCAAGTGCTTCTTGTGTGGAAATGGAGACTCTTGAAGAGATGAAAGTGAAGATTAGTGATAAGATAGAGAACAAGTTGCAAGTCACACCTCTTGCTCTTCCCAAACGTTCGTCCAAATGCAACATCCATGTCATGTGATCGGGGTTTTTTCCTAGTTTAAAAAACTTAATAATAAAAATAAAACCGAATATTATATAGATCGGCCTGGTATGCTATTTGTTTTGTCGATTAATAACTGTTTTGTGTTTTATTTTGGAAATATATAGTAAACATACATGAATTTGTTTTGACAATTTCATAAAAATACACTAATTATGCACATCCTCGCTATTTGACATTATGTATATCCAATCTTATCTACCTCGACTACTCTGATTATGTAACTTTTGATTACACAATTTGTGCGAACCATCGACCGTTGTCTTTTATTCCTTTTTAGAAGCATGTCTTATGTTTATGATTATGGTTGAAGATGAAGCTCCTAGCGAAATTGTTGGAATCCCTGCAAAACACTGCCTTTTCTGGGATTGTGAAAGGAGGATGCGTGCTGAATGCTGATGATGTGGTCTGCTCGGATACTCATGTTCGACTTATCGCGACATACCGGATATTGGTATCCGTGTACCACCGATTCCCCCCCCCCCCCCATGAAAACTGGTAATTAGAAAAGTCTTATGAGGCCTAAACAGAAACTCCACGGTTGGGAATTCTGAATCTATCAAATACTGAAGAGTGGCTCTCAATATATATGTGGGAATCACAAGGTATAAATTTAATCTCATAATTTTTAGCAAGTAAATGTTTAATCTCATAATTCATTTTTTTTTATCGTAGAGAGGTATAATACCAATCTAGAGAATGATGAAGTAAACAAGGTATGGCTCTTCATCTCACTTTTTGCCCTTCCTCCAACTTGGAAGGCTGGGTACAAGATAGAAGGAGACTTGGGCCGCACTACCCTCAGGCCGAAAACCAAATCAGCAACAAGTTTCAAATATAAGTTCTACCGCTACGTCATGACAAATACACCGGATATAACACTATACTGCCTCTTCTACAACAAAAAGGAACCGGTGCGGGCTGTAGGCGCTGTTGGGGGCGGTGATGAGGATGAGGGTATACATGAAAACAAAGATGAATATGACGTAACTCTTGCAGAGATGACGACACACATGAGAAACTCTTCTCTAGGTAACTCTTCTAGAGATAGACCATTGAGTTACCGTGGTGCTGACGTTTTCATCTTAGCGTTCTCTCTTATCAGTAAGGCTAGTGATGAGAATGTGTCCAAGAAGGTGCGTTCCTATTTTCCTAGAATTTCTGAAATGATCACTGAGTAAGTATTTTATTCTCTTGTTGTTGTGATTTTACTGTTTTATCTTCTGTTTGCAGTGGATCCCAGAGCTGAAACACTATGCTCATGGTGTCCCAATAGTTCTTATCGGAACCAAACTACGTAAGTTCCTCTCATGTATATGTCGTGATGCATATATGTCTGCTAATTCCGTTTTTGTCCTAATCCGCACTCTAGCTTTTTGGTTTTTCCTCATTGCTTAAGCTTCTCTGTATATTTCTGATTCTAGTGGTAGTGGACACTACCTCACATTGATTGGTTCTGTTTTTGATCTGTTCACGTTCAAAATATATATTTTGTTTGTTACTTTTTCAGCTCTTTGATCTAATGGAAGTTAAGGCTGGTTTTCGGAGTAATACAAATTCTGCGATAATCTAGGTTTTAAATCTCGTCTGCGTTGTTTCTTCTTTCTGGTTTAATGAATATTTGATTACGTTATGGGTCAAATGGCTTCTCGTATCTCACACTTTCTTGTGATATTTAACCATATGCATGTAAGCAGACATTCAATGTATAAATATAGCAATTATGAAACCCTTTACGAAAGACTTATATAAATTTTGTGCTATTTTAGGTATTTTTCTTCCGCGTTGATACAAATGACTTATCTAAATAGACTCTTGCAAATGGTTAAGCAAGTTAAGTTGTTTAGCAAGGTGCTTAACTAATGAAACATATCTTAAGGTATCTTTGACTATCCTATTTCCAATTGGATTATGTAAGTTGTGGACCTCGTTAAACCCAAAAAACAATAAAGTACGGGCCCAAAGAATTTATGTGTCAATGAGTTTGGTCGTCTTTTATGATCAAACGGTAAATTCGGGGCTGAAGGAGAATAAAGTTTGAGAACCCTAAATTGTTACCGTCTTCACCTGGATGGCATCGAAAGCGAGCGAATTTCTGGGATGCCCCTCTAATTAGAAAACAATTCTCATCTACCCATTTTATTCTCTCATACTCCCTTCTTTTTAATGAAATATGATATTCACATTTTGTCCTTCTAATTTTGTAAGTATGACATTAAAAAAAAAATCAACCGATAAGAATTAAGGGAATTTCAGCCAATCACAAAACTTCAAAAGAAATTTCGACCAATGAGAATTAAACAAATTTCAGACAATCAGAAGCTGCAAAAGAAATTTGACCAATCAGAAGCACAAAATTTCAGCGAATCAGACTTTCTTTATCGAACATTTTTATCTTTCGCCAGTACAGATCCCTCGCGACAGCTCTTCCACTTACTCATCCACCACCATTGAAGCTTAAAATCGAGGTTAGTTCTTCTACAATTTAGCTTATATCCTTCAATTATGTTAGTAGATTATGCCCTATGAACCATTGGGTTTGGGGATTTCAATTGAATCTACAATTTGGGGATTTGAAATTGATTTGAAACATTATTCTCTTCGATTTTTTTTATGGATATTGGGTTGGTAACCATGGAGTGCATTGGTAACTAATGGAATGTAGTCGTTGAATCGTAGTGAATCGTAAGTAGATTATAGTTTTTGCCCCGAGTTCACCCAATTTGCTGATACATGATAACCGGAAACAATTGGTATCACTGAGGCAAGTGGTACAACTGGGACCTATTGGTATTACTGAGGTATTACTGAGCCAAGTTAAGAGGTGCTAATGTAGTTTTTATTCTCTTTCATCACAAACATACTTTTTGATTATGGAGGATATTATTCAAAGTCCGGAGAAGAAGATAAATGGATTTCAAGAGAATGTTGCATGTACGGTGTAATGTTTAAGACATCATGTATGAAAGAGATAACTTATTAGGTGTTAGTGGATAGGATATGCATGAAGCTAGGTTGGGGTAGCTGAATCTACGACGAAGCTGAAACTGAGTTACATTCCAATAGTAGTGAAAACTTAGAGACAATTCTATATTTTGGACGTCTCTGGAGATTTGGTATCAATTTTTAGCTCGTGCTTAACTACTTAACACTTAGTAAAGTCTACCCTACAAACAGAGCAAAACTTAAAGTATTCGAAGCTTTGCAAGTTTAATCTCCTAATTTCATCTCTCGGGTTACTCTCTCTAACTAGAGTACAAAGCTAAGCTTTGTCCTTTTTGTAGCTCGTGATGTTATTAAAGGACCTTGACAAAAGAAGATCGACAATGTCACATGTGTGAAAGATTCGCAGGACGATTGATCGTCTTTGCTTTTACTCCAAACCCAACCACTTTCACGAGAAGAGGTTGTCTTTGTAAACTCAAAGCTGGTTTTTACTCGAATATCTTCCACTTCTTTTGGAGTACTGTTTTCATTGTTAAAAACACTCTTATAATATTTCTTATTTTATTTCTTTCTCTGAAACTTTTGAGTCTTCTTGCTTGATTCATCATATACACTTCTTCGATTCTGAAAATTACTTTTAAAGTACTTGAGAACACACAAAAGTTAATGTGTATATTGATATGTATGTTTCTTTCTTGATTTATTGGGGTTTCTATACGATTCCGATGTGTTATGATCTCTATATTATTATTTAAAGAGTCATTTAAGAAAATGAACTTATTTTGTAAGTTACTAGGACTTAACCCGCGTTAATTGTAGCATGGAGACCCTCCATTGCCCTTTCAAAGACTCTACAACCTCATCGACAAGAATGTCAGGAACAGACTAACTTCGATCAGAAAATCAGGGGACATGTCTTATGAAGACGGCATGACTTTGTGGTTTTCAACGAGACCTTGATCGCCAAAACTTTAATAATGTACGTTTTTCCAATTTGTTAGCTCTCGGTTTTGTAATTTTTCGCCTGTTTTCTAGGGACATGAAACATATGATACACTAGTTGTAACCACGGTTTTTTTGTATTGAATAAATTTTGCATTCTATTCAAAAAAAAAAAAAAAATTGTAGCACGGGGTAATTTTTTAAAGAAATTGTTTTGAAATTTAAGAAAAATTGCTTTTATTGAATTTTATAATATTTCTAACTCATGATTATAGATAGATTTTTCAAACATAGTAATTTGTGTAATTAACCCGTTTGACAGTGAACTAAAATATTATTCGGGGTAACCCGCAAAACCTATAATTTTGATGCACCGTTTAATACTCTAGTTTTGTAGTTAGCTCATGAACTCTTACAAAAATTCAATTTTCTTCTGTCTAATTTTTTATAAAATTAGTAAAATATTTTTCAACTTTTATTTTGATATATATACAAATAAAATATAATAAATTATAGTGAAAAATATAGCAAGATTTCGAATATATTTTTTGTTTGAATACATATGGAT
>PKMM01011646.1:109966-169530 GCA_002933915.1 Eutrema heterophyllum
AAACAAATTTATTAAAATTTTAATAATTATTTAGTTATGGTTCGTAATTAATTTATGAAAAAGATTTGATCATTAACAAATTAATAATTTTAATTTATAATTATATAAATATCATTAATCCATTTTTACATTTTCACCATTCACATATTTGGACCGCACCGCATGTTGTTTTTTTCACCATTCATATATTGTCTCGCACCGCTTGTTCCGCAGTAACCGCACTTGTTCCACATGATGCGTTTCTTCTCATCGCATTGCACTAAAACCGCACCGCACCTTTTAAACCGTTTGTCCCACACCGCTCAAACCGTTGTCACCATTCGAAACTTATATACTATTTTGCAATATAATTATTTTCTATATTTTCTGTCGCTGAACGATTACGAACATCAAATATTTCATATTTAGTTGTTGTTTTCCAAACGTATGATGTAGCCAAAAATATGCAAAACAAGGAAGATAGAAGGTGACGGACGAACATAATTTCCGATTTATTATTAATTTTTTCTCAAAAAAAAACATAATTTCCGATAATAGCGCACAGAGTCACGATATTAGCGTATACCACTCTAATTAGTCATCTATTCCCTCAATTTTTTTTCCTAACGACCTTTTATATATAGAAAATAAGTCAATGATTAAGCAAAATGGCACAAGAAATATATTTTGGATTCTTTTCCATGATTGATATGGGTAAGAAATTAGAACTTCAAAATAACATGTTTAGAGATATCAAAACTAGCCCTATAACTTATAAGCAGGGGTTTGTAACTTCGCAGTTAACAAGGTATGCAATAATAGAGTAATTATCTTTCACAAAACAAAAAATAATAATAGAGTAATTAAGAAAATTAGGCGTGAGAAATATAGTGGTCCCTTTTCCAGCAGCCTCTATATTATTATTAACTTTGATCCCACCCTTCGTTTCTAGTGTGGGGACTTTCTATAACCCACGAGCCACGACCCGATCGATCCACTTTTTATTTTGCCATTTTTCAGTCTAGCCCTTTTCTAATCTTACCGGTTGGCTAACAATTGATTTGCCCCGGTTTCCGGTTAGTGTGTGAGTTACCAATACGCAGTTTTGGTATTGTTTGTGAGCTTGTTATAGTTACATTTTATGTAAAATAAAGTCGAGTGGATTGAACAAATAGATATGTCGCATCCACAATTAACTCAATTAATACAGCAGTTTAGAAACAGTATAAGCGTCTGCATGTGCATGTGCATGTGCATGACATTTGGAGCCTTGGAGGAACCATGACTCCACTTCCTCGGGACCCACATGAACCAAATCTATACTCAGTTTTCTTTCTAAAATGATGAAATCTCTTAGAGTAATGAGAAATATATAATCATTAATATATATAAATAAAGGGGGCTCTGAACGTAAAATGGGATCCATGTGGAACACACAATGTATGAAATCTGTTGAGTATACATAAAAATACGTTATTATATCACAATACGTTATGCCTGAAATTTACAGCTTCTGATTAGATATATCGTACTGGTGAAGGAAACTCTTGTTTATCAATTCGTGAAGAGATATAGAATACACAGAACAGAAACTACGATTGTGCAGACGAGAATTTTAGAAACTCTAAGCACCGTTCTGCCTTTTAACAAAAGAAACATAACCCATCAAATCTTTTATGTCCCTTTTCAGCATCCAAGCTAAAGATAAAAAGAGATTAATAAATTGATTAGTTATGCTTTCCCCTTCTGAAAGCTAAAAAGAGCGTGGTGGAGCAATGAATAGGTGAAAGTAAAATCAAACCACTTCGTGCCTCTTTTGTAGTAAACACCCTTCTCTTTCTGCCTATGTAAGAAAAGGATCCATTTAAGTATAAATTATATTATTGTATTTTAAAACCAAAAAACAAAAGTAGATCGGATTAAATTTGTTTTCATTGGTATAATGTAGAAGTCATATTGAGAAGGCAACAGACACTATACTCCAAACTCACTTTTCTTTATTCTCTATTTGTAATGTTCTTTCCATGTTTCCTTTTTTATTTTATTTTTGTTTATTGCTCATGGGCTTACCATTTAAAGCTCGGAAAAATGATACCGGATCAAGTAGAATGGTAAGTGCGTTTGAAGTGCAAATAAATGGACAAAAAAAGTAGAGGAAGTTTCAACGTTTTTTTTTGTCTTAGAGCACCAGCATTAGTAGACACTTTCAAGGGTGTTTTAAAAATAAAATATTAATTTTTTAAGTATAATTTAATTAAATAATTAAATTTTAAATTAAAAATTAAAATTGGACTAATCAAAAAGCGACACGTGTGATATAGGTGTCTCATTTGAGACATTCATCTAACTCTCTCTCTTCTCTTTTTATTATTTTTCTTTTTTTTAATGGTGGGTGTCTCATTGAAATACTCCATTATAAATGCTCTTAGACGCTAACACATGATACGGATAGAAGGTAAAATAGTTTTTAAAAAAAAATGGGAGTATAAACTTTAATTGTTTTAACAAATGGAAGGTTAATTTGTTTAAATTATTGTGACATTCAAAACCTGGAAAACGGAACACAGGGCTCGAGAAGAGACAATACTCTTCGCCTTGACAAGAAAAAAAAAAACGTTTCCTTTTGGGAAAACTCTTCTATTTGTACTATTTTCGGATTCACATTCCTAATTAAAAGAAATGATAGTTTCGCTAATGATGAGTCTTTCATTATGCGAGTTTGTTGTGATTTGAAATTTTGCATAGAATCGATGTATTTTTAAACAATTCTATTTTATTTTTAACTCTAAAATTGGGAAATTCTTTTCTTACCTCCGTATCGAAGTATTCTCATTTTCCACTCTATTTTAGAGCTGATTTTTTTTTTTTTATAAAATAGTCTTTCAAATTTTAAGTGATTTCATTTAAAAATTATAAATAATAAATACTTTCAATTTTACACCTACGCCAATTTTAGTTTTTCCAAATAATTATTTTATAAATTTAGTTTATAGCATATCGTTAATAGAAAATATAATAACATAAACCGATAATAAATTTAAAAATACATAAAAGTATTGAAATTAAAAATAACATAAAAGAAATTTAATACAACAACGACTAGTGAGCTAATAATCCGGTAAACCGCTTCCGGATCCACTAAAATCATTAAAATATTGTCCAAATGAAGCAGATTGAAGCGTTACAGAAATCAAAGATAAAGAAGCTTATTTCTCACTTGCGTTAATTGATCATATATGGGAAAAATATTCAAATAATGACGTTTAAAGTAAAATCTACTTTGTTTTGTTATTTTTTATGTGGTGTAATGTGTTTTTTTTTAATATTATTATGGTTAAATTTAAATAATATCATAATTTATGGAAGTTTTGAAAGAAGAAAAAATAATGGTCAATTTGTAAATTTATAAATAAAGTGTATTATTAGTAATTAATAATAAAATAGAAAAAGAAGAATATATCATCAAAATATTTTTTTTGGAGTAAAAAATTGAGTAATATATTGGAGAGAAATTCAACTATAATTTAGATCTAAAAAATGGAGTAATACATTGGAGATGCTTTAAGACATTTGTAATTTATGGATTTGTAATCTAGTAATATACAAGAATAAAATCTGAGAGAATGTCACTTTCCCTTTTACCCACTCCCTCTCTTTAATTTCATATTCCTGAATGATTGCATCGCTCCGTCGAATTCAATTTCCCTTCTTCTCCTCTTTTTCATTCATTCATAACACTTGTATCTACACTTGTTACTTGGTTTAAACCCTTTAACAACAAAGCCCTTAAATTGTTAGAACAACAAAACTCTTAAATCGTTACAGCTGTTATGTAAAATTATCAAATTAGTACGTCCTTTTAAAAATAAAAAAATGGTCACGTATTTGGTGAGATGACTATATATATATATATATATATATTTTTTTTTTTAAATTAACTTTCATCCATTTGATAAATACATCCATTTTCCACACTCGCTCTCATTCAATGCATTTTTTTGTTTCTCTTGTGGGTATTTCTGCCGGGAAATGGCTCTTCGCATTAGTCAACTCTCCCCATCACCATAGAATCCTACTGTCCTCCATATTTTGTTTTTGTTTTTTTACCTCGCCTGTATTTTTGTCATTCTCAAGCAATTGAAATATGTATAAGTTACTAGATCAGTTACGTTAGAACTTCGTTATGATATAACAACGGTATATTTGAATACCAATGTATGTGTGTATATAGATAAACATTTAGATACTCATACACATAAACAACACAAATAATGGAGAACTTAACCGGTGTTCATTATCAAAATGATATAAATAATCCTTGTAGTGATTTGCTTCCTTGGAGACATGGATAAGCATCTGTTTTCCAGCTGCTAGCGCCTACTTTTACGCACTTAATATATAAGTCACAGATGCACTCACTATGCAACCAAAACAGGTTTTTTTTGTTTGAACAATCGAAAACAGGTTTTCAATAACAACATTACAAAATTGCGTCGAATCTATAACCGATAATCTTAAAAAACTATACCGATAATCGGCGTTCCTCATCCTGAGCTCCCAACTTTGAAATGTAAGCATTTTTTCAAAGAAACATTTGTCGCATCTGTGTTTAAGAAATTTATTTTAAAAAGTTGTACCCAAGTATTTAAACACAAACAAAAAGGGGAAGAGGCAGCGTGTTTTCCGGTAGAAAAGAAGGAGAGAGTAAAAGCCGTAGGGGCATACGTGGCAACATTCTCACCGCAGGATCTTGAACACTTGATGATCAACGGTGAGATATTACTTGGCGGAGTAGTGTTTGAGATATGTAGGAAAATCTAGAAAACAAATAAAAAAGGAGAGAGAGACAGAGAGAGGAGACAGAGAATTTAATTAGAGAGAGAGAGGGTATTAAGGTCATGGCGGCGTTGCAGAGCGCGAGACAGAGAAAGAAATCTCTCTGATCGATCTCCTTCTCTCTTAATAAGTACTCCCATACCGACTAACCAACTTTTCTTCAGTCCCAAAAGCTATTCGATTTCTAAAACAAACCCTAGAACTCTACATTCTTCCAATTAGTAAATCTCTTACTTTCTCGTCTTCTTCTCCGAGAGAGAGATAAGAAAGATCTTTTCTTCTTTGGGTTTTTCCTCGGAAAGTTTACATCTTTGGCTAGACCAGAAGGTATGTGGTGGGACTTGGGAGAGTTGAGTAAGAGGGAAAAGAGAAGCCCTTGAAAAATTGGTAATATATGGCTGGTGGTGTCGGAAAATGGCAGCCTTTTTCTCTCTAGGCAACGGCGGAGGAGACGGAGGAGGAAGCAGCCAAGACGAGCACCACCACCACAGACCCAACACTAATAATAACCCTTCTCCATCCGGAACAGAATCTTGGCTCTGGTGCAGAAACCTTAATTCACACGCAAACGCAAACGCTGGTGGTGGAGATATCGCTCCTTCTTACAAAGGAACCCTTGAGCTATGGCAACACCCAAGCAATCAAGAAATACTTTTCCAGCAGCAACAAAGGTTGGATCTTTACACTTCCGCTGCTGGTTTAGGCGTTGGACCAAGCAACCAGACCTTGATTGAAACCTCCGGCAGTGGCGCCGCCGCGTTGATGATGATGAGAAGCGGTGGCGGCGGCGGACCGAGCTGCCAGGACTGTGGGAACCAAGCTAAGAAAGATTGCGCTCACATGAGGTGTAGGAGTTGCTGTAAGAGCCGAGGCCTTGAGTGTCCTACTCACGTGAAGAGCACATGGGTTCCTGCCGCCAAACGCCGGGAACGCCAGCAGCAGCTTGCCTCCGGTCAGCAACCGCAAGGTGAGAGTGTTCCTAAACGGCAGAGAGAGCATATCCCGGCGAGATCGACTTCTCTTGTCTGCACTCGTGTACCTAGTCACAACCCTTCTGGTAACTCAAAATTTCTCTCTTTTTTTTGTTGGTTATTCAAATCTGAAAATAAAGCAGTGATCTATTTAAATACGGTGAAATGGAAGCTTTTGTACAATTTGAGTTATTAGTTTCAAACTTTCAATTGCATAAACAGAAACCCTATATTTGTTGATCAGCTTTTTTGTTATTTCCTTTTTCATTTTCGAGGAAAAAATTTCTTCTATTTTGTTTTATAATGAAAATAAATACTGTGTTTGAGTAAAACTGACTCTTGGATTGACAGCAAGAAACTGTTCTCGCCGATCTTGATATCTGTGTTTTATGTACTGTAATCAACTTTTATACTCCTCCACGGTGATGATAGATGTTTTAGAAAAAACACACTGATTAAAAAAAAAAAAATTATTTTTAATTATTAAATACATTATTTTTTGTGATTAACAAATTTTAATAATTTTAAACTATAAACTAATATTATTTGAAATTTACAATTTATCATTATTAACTAATAAAAATTTCTATCGGAACGGAGGAAGTATTATTTTTCTTTTGTCGGAAAATTTTTATACTTAAACAAACAAATCTTACATTAAATTTCGTTCTTCTTAAAATTATATAATTAAATGTTTGACTTTTCCCACCTAGGGTTAGAGGTTGGGAAATTTCCGCCGGAAGTTAGCTCGCCGGCAGTTTTCCGGTGTGTGCGTGTGAGTTCGGTGGATGATGGAGAAGATGAGTATGCATACAAAACGGCTGTGAGTATAAGCGGTCACGTTTTCAAAGGTATCCTCTACGATCAAGGCCCGGCCGAGAGAAGCTCCTCAGGCGGTGGATCTCAGCCATTGAATCTCATAACCGCAGGCCCATCGGCCTCTTCGTCAAGCCCAAACGTGAGCTGCAACAATGGAGTCGTTGGCTCCACTTCAGATCATTACATTGAACCTGCGTCGCTTAATTATCCTACTCCGATCAACAGTTTCATGACTAGTACGCACTTCTTCTCCAACCCAAGATCTTGAATTCCTCATAGATTATAACAATTTAGATTCTTACAGTATAATTAGGGCTTTTTAAACTGAGGAGGAGATAATAACGTTAATATGTGTTGTTGTTAAGAGTAATTAACCTCCCAATCCGGAGATAATGTTTCTATTCTAAATTTAATTGTTACCTTATCTTTTATTATTAAGCTCAACTTTTATAAAAGAAAGTTCTAGTTCTCTATTATTTGTGGAATTGTTTTTTAAAAAAACTATAAGGCATAATGGTTTATTTGGAAGTACTTGTATTGTATATATACTCCAGTTTTCAACTGTACAAAGTCAACGAGTCTGTATCTGTTTTCAACTCTGATCGTTAAACTCAGCCTTGTTCTTGTCAGCTTTCCACAGTACTTACTTTTTATTTTGCACGTTTAATTCAACATAAATAACCTTCTCAATTATTAGATTTTAAAATGTTTACGTGTTAATTTCAGATGTGATTGGCGTGTTGAAAAATTAGTTAATGCGAATACAAAAATTTATTTTGGTAAATATATATGGGAATTGATGAAGACATGTATTGAGGTTTCTTGTGCGATCGCGACTACCATTTGGCAATATGGCCTTATGTATATCCCTTTTAATATAATAAGATTTGAGCCTTATTTTAAAGTGATGCTATGATATGTGTGGTGATATATATATATATATATATATAATGTCAGTACATTTACATTTGAAGAGAAAGAGATATATATATATATATAGATGTGAGCCATGTGACGTCGTTCTACTTACTGTAAAACCAAATATTCACATGGATTTATTATATATATGTTCTCTGTCATTTTCACTGCAATATCGACATTTATATATTTTCTTCTTAATATCCAGTCTCTCCATAACTTCGTCGTCTTACTAATACACATTTTTCACATCTTCTGAGCATTGTTCGGCCACATTTGAAGGGGCTTGGTCTTTCTTATGCAACACTCCATTTTACTTTCCTCGAATTCCATTCACGCATATATAAATGTACTTACACGTCAGTATAATAGATATATTTGTATAATTTATGTGTGTGGGCATGTGGATTCTTTTGTTAAGACACTGCCCTTACGCTAGAGAGAGAGAGGGTTAATTTTGCAGATTATGAGGGTGAGTCGGATGAACAGAAAAAGGAATAAAATTGGTCTGCGTCTTCATTTATGCAGATGTATATATGTTTGGACATAAAAACTCCTCTTTCCACAATATATTCGTTACCCTCTCTTTTTTATCAATCAATATGCGTCACCTCAAGAACGTCATGATGATAATAAGATGCAATACTAATTCGGATTAAAGTATTTGTTAAGAAGAAATAATATGGTGCATGACCTTTTCTTTATCTTTAACAAAAAAAAAAAATGGTGCATGGGGATTTGAAGACTGTCCAAAAGATATACAAATCATGCATTATTCTTTCTTAGTTTTGTAATCTACATTGCTAACATAATACAAACCAATTAATAGTTTGGTATCCCTAAACCCACCTGATTTGTCCCCGATATTTGAAATTAATTACTTTTTTTTTTTGTTTAAAGATATCTTGTTTTGTCAAGAATTCTTTGATGTTATTGCACGTAGAAAGGATTTTGAAGACGAATGGTGGTGATAAAAGCAGCAACTTTAATATCAGAAGGCAAATGGGGCCATGGGAATTTTCTTTGTAAACCAATAAGAAAGTGACACGTACAAGAGACAATTTGCAATTGCATCATTGCATTTCAGGGGGACAAAACAGAAGCCTAGGTCCACAACATCAAAGCTTTCCAAAACGAATTTTAGTGTTTCAGCATTAAAGAGAGAAGGCAATACTGTACTGTGTCCTTAATTATTCCCGATTACCGAATCCAAATTTTGGTAAATCCCATCCAATCATTATTGCAAAACACACACTGACCGGCTCAAATTATTTTAAATATAACGTGTATATTCTAAATAAATAAAAAATTAATTTGAATATTGTAAAATAAATTAGAATCTCATATTTTGGAAGGATAAAAAAAGAAGCATTTAAAAAGACCAAGGTCTTACAAAACTCCAAATGAAAAATTTGTGTTTGAACGAGAAAAGGGGTCAAAAGATGAAAAGGCCCAAAACTGAGCGAAACACTAAGTTATGGTTGAGCCATGATGGGTCAAACAAAGTACAAAAGCCTAGAGTTATGGTCCTTCGTTAAAGAAAAACAAGAGACAATTACTACATCACATAACTAAAACTTAAAAGTTCCTTTTGTCCGACTCTGTTGGATCTTTATCTTGATCCACTCTTCTCCATCTTCTCTCCTTCTGTAGACTGGAAAGATGCCGTTTGGGAAGGCACACGGCAACAAGCGCATTTCGTCATCATATGCGTCGTCGACGATTACAAGGCTGAGTTTACCTTAAGTTAAGGTAAGTGCCATATTGTAAATACTTATTTTATCATGACATTCTCTGAAACACATTGGGTGGGGGTAAACACACTCTGGGTCGTGTTGGACGCTGGATGTGGAGTGGCGAGTTTTGGTGGCCAAAGAGATGTTGTCTTTTGCACCAAAGGACGAGCACGAGTCTCAGGTTCAGTTTGTCTTTGAAAGAAAGATCCCTGCCCTCTCGGCAGTAATGGGTTCCACGAGACTCCCATTTTCTAGCAGAGTGTTTGACCTTCTCCACCGTGCACGTTGCAGAGTCCCCTGGCACAATGAGGGCGGTTTGCTTTTTGTAGCCATGTCCTCTTTGACAGAAAAGATGTAAAATCTGGCGATGCGAGCTGTCTGCGGAGGGTAAGAGTTAACAAGACCCAGAAACTGATGAAAAAACACTAGGATCACCACAACTGAAACTTTTTTTTCCAACTATCTCCATATGCAGGTTTGCAGCAGCATTAAAAGACATGCCGGTATGGGGTCTGAACGTAAGTTAACATAAATTCACCTGAAACGCTACCCATAATCTACGAAAGGGGACTGTTTGGAATTTACCATGACTGGTGTGAATCTTTCAGTACATACCGACGGAGCTATGATCTCTTGCATGCCGACCATCTTTTCTGTAAGTTGAAAGCGAGGAGGTAAAGATAATTGCTTTCCACCTTTATGGTATTTTCATTGGCAATCCTGACAAAATGGCGTCTCCTTTTGTAGATGCAAATCTTGTTCCGGTAACCAGGAGGCAAACTCATTGTTGGTGACGAGTCCAACGTAATCAGGGAAGTTGAGAATATGTTGAAGTCACTGCACTGGGGCGTTCATCTAACTTTCTCCAAGAACCAAGAGGGAATATTAAGCGCTCAAAAAAGGCTTCTGGCGACCAGAAAATTCCCAAACCCCATAATAGTATTCTGCTTTGAAATAGCAAAGCAGTCTCTATAAGCCAAAAAATTCTTGCCCGCTGCATAAATTGGATAAAGAGTACACTACAAGGAATACTGGTAGACTTGTTGAACTAGACTAATCAAAACGTCATTGTTTTTATACTTCCTATTCTTTCCCTGATTCTATCTTTGCGGTATTAACCATTCGCTAATGCAGTAATGAAAGATTAAAAACGATTTTTTATCAACGCCATCATAACTTCTTATATAAGGAACAATCAAGCCAGTGAACACGACACATAGCAAATCATTTATTCAGTGTAATACTAGCACCAAAGATTCCTATTCCTCTAAATCACAATAATCCCACATTCCAGCTTCTCAAAATCAAGTTGCAGCAAGAAGCTTTTGCAACTGACCATTCTCCACAGCAGCTCCAAGATCTGAAGGAAGATAAAACAGGCAAGGCTGTGAGTTAAAAGGGAAAGCCTCCAAGATCCAGATTTTGGTAAAGAGAGGATGACAATTTGCTCATACCATCTGATCCACCAATATGCTTGCCGTTTACAAAAACTTGCGGGACAGTACGGCGACCAACGAATTCCAGAAGCTCGTACTGGATTTGATCTCCGTCCTCTGGGAAAAGAAATCTCCGTAAAGTTTTGTTTTTTTTAAAAGAATCCTCCTGTGACAAAGAAAATGGAACAAAGTGATACCTCTCTGATCAAGCTCCACAACAAATGGCTGCTCCTTAAGTTCGCTGAAAATACGTTTTGAACGCAAGCAATACCTAGCAAGTCGCAGAGATACAAACAAAAATCACAACTCTTCAAAGACTTAAGTTCGTTCATTCAATCGATTAAAGGGTAGCCAAATCCCACAGTTCCTCGGGATAAAATTAGATATGAATCAAAAGAAAGATGGGAAACTGAAGAAATTACGGGCAGTAGGACTTGGAGAAGATGACAATCTTGTTGGACAAGATGGCGTTCTGAACGAAAGCCGACACCGAATTCGCAGCGCCGGCTGAATTTGACAGATCGCTGACAACCACAAGTAATAGGAGCGCCGCGACGGCAAGACGGCGACGATGCTGGCCAACCATCGCCGTTCGATTACGGTCGTCGAATGGAAAATCTCTCTTTTCTTTTTTTTGTTCGGTGGTCTATTTTGGTTTGTTTGGATTATTAGCTTCCAATTTATTAACGACACATATTGGGCTTTCAACTTCTTCTATAGTTTTTTAACATCTTAAATTATATTAAACGGTAAATGGATAAGACAGTTTGTTTATCAGCCATTGCGGCGTAATAGTGAAGCTAAAATATATAGAATCAAATTCATAAGCCTTTTTAGGCAAAATATCAGCATCTTGATTCTTATAACAATATACATGATCCAACGAACACAATGGCACCTTCGAAGTCCAAAACCAAATGTCATATAGGATATTATCACCATATGTCTTTGCAAATTTGGAGTCTAGCACAATCTAAACACCCAATGGCAAGCATAGAGGGTAGGGAAGATTTGAGAATTCTAGATGTATTTTTTTGGGCTTTTATATTTTGGGCCAAGTTTAATGAGTGGCCCAAATCATAAAATAAACAAAAAAAGATTATTTAAACGTCGCATTAGTATTCAAAAAGAAACAGAGAATTATACTTACTACATAGTAATTGGAATACGAAAGGGGGTGTTCCGAAGCCGAGAATCATACGACTAGACAAAACGCCCACTTCAAATAGATAATTTGTTCAACTACTTATGCGTAATATTATCAAATCACAGAAAATCATATTGGGTTCTCAAAAGTCAACACTATTAGTAGATGACAACGTCCTTTTGTCTCATATATTCTTAATTTTCACAATCAGTACAGCTTTTTATAATATTTAGATTCTTCAAACTCCTTTCATACACAAGTCAAAGAAACATTTCTTTTTTTTTTGCTTTTTATTTTATTTAAACCAAATTCGTAATGATCGTTTTAAATGTAAGAAAGGTTTTATAAGGGGAAACTCTACCACGGACATGAGCAGTCAGTATGTGACAAAATTGAATGACTTTCCCGCTCCAACCAAGTTTCAAATTTGATTATTTTATTTAATCTCCAAACAATTATTTATGATGAAAACTCTAAACAAATCCGCGCTCATATTAAACATCTTTTTGTTGTTGGGGGTTCAAGTTATTAAAATGATTGGAACGGTCGATAGAAAATCGAAGATTGACTGAAACGTCCTAATTGGTTTGGAAGATTCAAAAGTGGCTAACAATTCTCGTGAGACGTATAGCTCCTCACTCTCTCTCTCTCTCTCTCAGAGACTCTCTGTCACAGATTCCCTACTTTTCTTCTTATTAATTTGACATTTCAAAAAACATGTAAAGACCCAACGCAGCTCTGCCGACGGATAAGTCGAGGGTAGTTTAGTCATTGATTTTTGTTTATCATAATATAGTTGAAAAATGTAGAGGGATTTATGAGCCCGTGTAATAATAATTTATTTATATACGTACTCTAAGCGGAAATTAGGCAATGCTTTTGTTTATTTTTTCCAAAAAAAAAAAAAAAAACCCAAGTCAATATGGAAACGATAGATTAGCCGTCGGGGAATTTTGATTGGTCGGCTCACGTCAAACGCATGAGACACAGCCAAACAGAGCACGGCACGTCGGCATAACACGTGGCTACTGCTTCTCAAGCCGGCTGCTCAGCTCATTAGGAATGTTGAAAATTAACTTTCTTTCTTAATTTGTACCTCGCCATATTAAATTTTCTCAGAATTTTTTTTGCATTTACTTATTACTATCACTTATAATCCTTAAAATTGAAAATCAAAGATCTTTTTAAAAAATATGTTTTTTTTTTGAATTTTATAATATGTCTAACTCATGATTATAGATAGAGTTGTTAAACAGAATAATTTGTCTATTTAACCCGTTTTGCAGTGGACTAAAATATTATTCGGGCTACCCCGCAAAACATATAATCTTGAAAACATAACTCTAATATGCACCGTTTAATGACTCTAGTTTTGTGGTTAGTTCACGAACTCTTTGAAAAAATCAATTTTCTTGTGTCTAACTTTTTATAAAATTAGTAAAATATTTTTCAACTTTTTATTTTAATATATATTCAAATAAAATATTATAAATTATAGTGAAAAATATAGCAAGATTTCAAATATTTATATTTTTAAAAATATATATAGATTGATTATTATTTTAAAATAATTAATAAACTATATAGTAAATAACTTTTTTAATGATAAATAATTATTTTCCATATTCTCATCAATAATTTAAAAAGACAATTATATCATTTCTTATTCAATTATCTTTTCTTATTTATAATAGCATGTAATAACTTACAAAACAAAAGTTCATTTTCAAAAATGTATTCTTAGATAATATTATAGAAATACATTATACATACAAAATCCCAACACTAATGTTCAACTAAACAAACAATTAAAGGCTGATCATTAATATTTTCTCCAACTTGGATTCTGCTAACATACAAATATTAAGATTTATTTCCATGTATATTGATAACTAATAGGTATCTACGAAGATTTGAAGAGAATCTACACCAATTTGATTTGAGTAAGGTAATTAGTACAGAAAAGAAAAAAAGGAATCTCCACAGATTTTTTATTTTTTTGTGTCTCAATAAATTTGTTCTTAGATAAAGAAGAATAATGTTTTTATTTGTTGGTTTGGTTTGAGCCTTTGAGGGATAATGAATCATTTTGTCGTGGTGAGTTAGAAGCTGGCCCGCCATTTGTCTTGGGTTTCTGCATCATCTCAGTTCTCACTTTGCCTTTACTCCGAAGACATGCTTTTCTCCATTATTACTCTTTAGGGTTATCATCGTCATTTCCCCCTCCTTAATCAAAATTAACTTGAAATCAATATTAATGGGGACAATTAAGTTTTGATTTCTTTTAAAAAGTAGAAAAAGAAAAATCAAATCCACTGAGCGGGAAGGATAATAATTCCTAAGATGAGCGGCGATCAACGCGGTCAAGGGCATATACCGTAATCTTCTTTTTTTTTTCAAACAAAGGAAAGAAATATGATTGCAGAAAGAAATGTCAGCAGATAAATAGTCTGACATAAGACAGTTTCGAAAGATCTAATCTCTATTAGTACACATTAATGAATAGTACGTTTTTGTTATATCTTCGGTCGTATCTTTCAATTAACTAAATACGCGTAGAATTTATAAAAAGAATCTACTGATTCTTAAATTTATAAATTTATTGCCGGTTAGGGTAAATTCCATTTTTCGAAAAGTACTTTTGTGCCCTTTTTTATATATATATAAAAAAAGTAGTAAAAAACGAGAGAGAGATAAGAAAGGAGGAGTTTTTAGTAGAGAAGGGAGAGGCTAAGATTACCAAACTCACAAAACCATCTCTTGACCCTTTTTTTCTTTTCTCCTCCTTATTTCTTCTTCTCACCACTGCTCCATCCTCCTTCTCCTCTCTGTACCAGGTATTTTTTCCTAATTTTGTCCAGTTTTAGGGAAATTAAAAGGGTTTCGCATGCCTTTTCTTGTTCTTTGAATTTGCTTCGTTTTGTTGGGTTTTCAGTCTCGTGTCTGAGTCTCTGTTTGTGGGTCGTTTTCGGAATTGAGTTTTATGGGCGTCAGATTTTGGAGGGGGTTCGTGATTTTTTTCTTTTCTATCTCTCTTGGAATTGGGAAAAAAATGAACGTTACGTTTCGTTTAAAAAGAAGGTGAATTTATTTGATAGGTTTCGATAAAAAGATTTGATTTTTTTTTTTTTTTTTCAGGTTGTTGTTTAGGTTTTTGGTAGGAAATGGAACGTGTTGAAGCAGCGTTAAAGAGCAGTATCAGGAAAGAGATGTCTTTGAAAACGACTCCGCCGGTTTACGAAGAGTTTCTCGCCATCACCACCGTTCAGACTAGCTTTTCTGCCGACGATTTCTCCGTCGACGACTTGCTTGACTTGTCAAACGGCGACGTTTTCGCCGACGAAGATGTTGAACCCAAGGCTCAACAAGAGATGCTCCGTGTTTCCTCTGAGGAACCGCACGACGACGGAGACGCTATTCCTCGGAGCAACGATTTCTCCGGCTGTGTCGATTTTGGGTCTCTCCCTCCAAGCGAACTCTCAGTTCCGGTAATTTAATTTCCTTGATACATTGGAGAAATAATTTCCATTTTTTTTTTCTACAATTTGTCTCTGAATTTTTTCTTTGAATTTTTGTTAAAGGCGGACGAATTAGCGGACCTTGAATGGCTCTCCCATTTCGTAGATGATTCCTTCACGGAATATTCGGCTCCAAATCTCACCGGAACCTCGACAGAGAAACCGGCGTGGTTAACCGGTGACCGGAAACACCCTGTGACTCCGGCCACGGAAGAGTCCTGTTTCAATTCCCCTGTTCCGGCTAAAGCCCGTAGCAAACGGAACCGGAATGGAGTCAAGGTCTGGTCGCTTGGCTCGTCGTCCTCTTCGGGTCCTTCGTCGTCGAGTTCAACCTCTTCATCCTCCTCTTCGGGTCCTTCGAGCCCGTGGTTCACAGGCGCTGAGCTGCTCGAGCCATTCGTCACGTCGGAGAAACCGCCGGTTCCCAAAAAGCATAAGAAAAGGTCGGCAGAATCTGTTTACAGCGGCCAGCTCCTGCAGCCGCCGCCGCGACGGTGCAGCCACTGTGGCATTCAGAAAACGCCGCAGTGGAGAGCAGGACCGATGGGAGCCAAGACGCTGTGCAATGCGTGTGGTGTTCGGTATAAGTCGGGTCGGTTACTACCAGAATACAGACCCGCTTGTAGCCCGACATTCTCAAGCGAGCTCCACTCGAACCACCACCGGAAAGTCATGGAGATGCGGCGGAAGAAGGAGCCGACCGACGACAGTGCAACCGGTTTAAACCAGCTGGTTCACTCCCCACAAGCTGTACCAAGCTTTTGAAGAAATAGGGCCTTAAAATTAGAGAAGAGATTTAGGATTCGACCCGGTTCAGTCAGTTTTAGCCCAAAGTTAGTTTCTCATTGACTTCTTCTTTTTTGGTATATTATTTTAATTTTTTTTTTTAGCATTTACTTCTTTTTATTACCGTAGTTTGATTTTTCATGCTAGGAGTCTCGGTAAGTTCTTAATAACTGATTAGGTCAATAACCCATATTGTATTGTATTCGTTCGCATTAGTCTTTTTTTTTTTTCAGTTTAAGTTTTCCCATTTCAATGTTCTGCGTTATAGCATACAGTTTGTTTACTTATGTTTTTGGTACGTTACATTTCGAATATTTCAAATGCTATGGAAACATGGCGTTAATTTGAAACCGTTGCTTACCGTTGCATTTATGAACAAACCAAAAGTGACACCATTATGCAGTGTACTAAGGAGACGCGACATGCGGCGTTGAAAGTTTCTGTGACTTCAACTCCAAGTCTCCAACCATGCATGTTTTCTCTTATATACTATTTTAAAAAAAAATATTATTTTTCGTTACTTAGTGACTTTCTTTAAGTCTGTAGTTTTCATATCTCTGTGTTTTTTTGTTTTTTTTGGTAGAAACATATCTCTGTGTTTATGATATCAAACGTATAGGTCTATAAGAATGGGAAAAATAATCGTTAAACTCGTCATTTGATTTCGCATTTTAAACCTTAGTAAATGTAAAAAGTAACACTTTAAATTTTGAGAGATTTGCACTAGCACTTTAAATTTTCAAAGAATCACTTTAAACCTTGAGAGATTTGCACTAGCACTTTAAACTTTCAAAATAACGAAACTAACACATTACTTTTAATGTGGCAACTTTGTTTGCACCGTAAAAAATGTGACTCAAACTGTTCAGTTTCCGGTAAAAAAACCGGTGACGTGTTTATAAAATTATTTATTTTTAAATAATAATAATTTTAATTTTAATTATTTATTTATTTTAATTAAAAAACAAAAAAAAATACAAAAAAATAAAAAAAAATCTGCGACGCCGGCTCCCATTCCCCCTCGTCACCTCCATCTCCTTCGCTAATTGCTCCTCCGACCTCTCTATCTCCTCCACATCTATCAGAGCTGTATCCCCATCTATCAGAGCTCTCTCCCCATCTCTCACCTCTCTTTCTTTCCTCAACTGCCCTTCTCTCTCCCCTCCGCTGCGTCTCCCTGACTCACTTCACTCCTTCCCCGCCGTCAATTCATTCCTCCGCCACCGCAACGGCCTCTCCGGAGTCTTACTCGCTCGTCTCGCTAACCTCACTGACCTCACCGTCTCCTCCGTCCCCGTATCCACCTCCGGTCTCTACGGCATCCTCATAAATATGCACAAGATTGTCTCCCTCACAATCTCTCCGGAAACATCCCTAAATCCTTCCACTCGAATCTCACATTCATCAATTTATCCGATAATTCGATCAAAGGCTTAATACCCACTTCGATTACTCTACTCTCGAACCTAGAATCCCTAAATTTGTCCCAAAATTCGATCTCCGGCGAGATACCCGACGGAATCAGCGACCTAATCTCGCTCAAAAACCTCTCTTGAGCTTCAAACAAGCTATCAGGTCTAATCCCCGATTCGATCTCGTTGATTCCAAACTTTACCAACTTAGATCTCGTCGGAGGAGAAGAAGAGACGAAGCAGAGGATAAGATTTTTTTTTTGTTTTTGTATTTTTTTGTTTTTTTTATTAAAATAAATAAATAATTAAAATTAAAATTATTTTTATTTAAAAATAAATAATTTTATAGACATGTCACCAGTTTTTTTACCGGAAACTGAACAGTTCCAATCACATTTTTGGCAGCGCAAATAAAGTTACCGCATTGAAAATTTAATGTGTTAATTTCGCTAGTGTAAATCTATCAAAGTTTTAAGTACTATCTAGTGTAAATTTCTCATGTAATTTTCCATTTTAACTACCGTATCACCTTTTTGTAATTCATATTCATAGTAAATTAGTAATCTGTCGCGCCCCCCCCCCCCCCCCCCCCCCCACACACAAATTACAGTTTTCTNCCCCCAAAAGTAAATTAGTAATCGTCGTTTATTGTTTTAACATCAATCGGTTTGATGCCCAAAATGGTTATTAACTTTGGCTTGGTAAATCAAATCGGTTTTCCAATTTTCGCGAATTTTAATATAGATAAATCAAAACCTTTTTTTCTTGTTTTATGTAATCGAAACTCCTTGTTAGCACGTGACTTCCTTATTTATGAGATTAATGAATTGTGCTTTAACACCCCAAGAACAACATGTGGCGTGGTCAACGCGGTATCATCAACTTTGTATATTTCTCAAGGTGCTCACATATAAAATTACTATTGGTCATTTTATTAGAATAATTTTCTTGATTCTTATGTTAAGATTTCACGTAGACCCCAACAAATATATAAAAGATATGGGCTAATCTACTCATTGTCAATTGGTGGCCCAAAAATGGATTTATTACCAGTTATAAAATGAGATTCGGTCCAAGTAAAGTGACCTAAAATAGGTTTATTACCGGTCCTAAAATGGATTTCGGTTCGAGATAAACCGATAAGAACCATCATTTCGAAGGGACGTGTTAGGATCTCACATCAGAAATATAAATGAACCAATATCAGTATATAAAAAATATGGATCAATCCACTCATTACCAATTAATTTTGAATTGAAAACCATAAACCCATATTTGACATCTTTAACATAAGTCATATTAAAGTCTTAGTAGTAGTATATATATATTATGGAATGGACCGATAACTTTTTTACGTTCTAGAACCGCTATCGTTCTATATATTGAGAAAACACCGACAATGTCAGATGATAATTACTTTTACAACATATGTTGAGAATTGTACTCATTAAATAATCGTAACAAACGGATTGGACATTTTTATGTAACTGTTATTAATTTGTATATATAGAATATACTCGTTGACTATTGGTTGGGATTAGCACGTACACTCTAAATTCAAAAATTAATTAAATTTAGATTTCTTTCTCGGGTTTTTTTTTTTTTGACGTTTAAAAAAATCTCGGGTTTTAAGTGGAACTTTCACAAACTTCTTCTAACGAAAAAAAACACTTTCACAAACTCCACAAATTATATACCAAAAACCTTAGAAGCAAACAAAATAATTGTATATTATATCCGTTTCACAATAAGCGATGTTTTAAGGAAAAAAAGTGTTTCAAATTATATAATATTTTAAATGAAAAATTAATTAATTTTATTGTTTTTGACTATTTGTATTATGCATATTATCTTATCATTTGTTGAATTGTGTTTAGATAGAAAATAAATGATATTTTTATTTAGTATAAATACTTTTTTAATATGTGTACAAAAAAATTAAATATCAATTATTTTGAAACGGAGATAATACAATTTTACCATCTATACTATTAAAATAGAAACATTTTTAAAATCTGTTTTCAAACACCTCTATTTTTTTAAAAAATTAAACATGTTGCCAAACATTTATTAAATCTATTATAAATTTAAAAATTACAAATTAAGCATATTTGAATCAATAACATTTAAATTAGTTCTTATTCGTCATTTCATATTTTATATATTACAAAAAAAAATATCCCATGCGGATTTATAATCTAGTTCAATTTGAGGCTTAAGGCAGTACACAAAAAAAATTGGAATAAATTACATGTTAAAATATCAAATATTGTTAATAATAATGAATAAGAAAAAAAATCATTAATTTCATGGAAGTTTAATTTTGAGGTGTGTGCCCACATTAGGACTTTAGGACTTAGGAGGTGAGTGAGGCCCAACAAGACATGTGCTGGAGTAACATTTCTTATCGTCACATTATTTCTTTTCGTCTAGTAGGATGACCACGATGTCATTGCAATGGCTATTTACGTCATTTCAGCAATGGCCTTTGATAGACTGAAGACGTGAAGGATGAGCTCATTATTCTTATCTCTTAGTTCTCACTTCTCAACGCTTTACCGTATTGGAATTGCTTCCGGTTCGTTTCGGTTTTGGCATTGACTTCACACGTTATATGTAATAGTGAATGTTGGTCTATGCACTTAGAGCATCCACATTGCACAATTACGTGGGTGTCTTCAAATTAAAAAATATTAAATCTCAGCAACAGTAAAGATTCTGGGTCTTCCGCAAGACCCTGTGTTTTCTCAAAAGTGATGATGTGTCGCGACGAATCACGTCGCGACAATAAAATATCAAATTTAAAATAAAAAAAAATAAAAATTTAAGCTGAAGACACCCACACATGGAGTCTCCGCTGCAGATGCTCTTATAGACCAAAAAAAGTGGCAGATACAAGCAAATTATCACACTGGCAGCAAAATATCCATTTACTTGGAGTTAAGGTTGAGCAAAATATCAGAGATCCGTTTTGAAAAATATGATATTGGAGATTCCCGGATCCAGATTCGAATAATTAGATTTACAAATCAGGATATCCAGATCTGATCCGGATCTACTTTCATATATAACTTCTTATAATATTCATATAATAAATAAAAAATACTTTAAAATATCACCAAAACTGAAAATTGGTTATATAAATTGAAGTATTTTTTTAATATCCATTACAAATATGTTTGTAGAAATCATTTTGAAAGTTTATATATGGTACTTTCTATTTAAATTTATTTAAATTTAATATTTTAGTGTAATTTATTATTTTTTAATATTATTATTTTAAGTATATTTAGTTATTTTTCCGGATCCAAATCAGATTCGGATATCCGCGAATATTTTAGTGGTTCAACTTTGTTTCCGAGAGATTCTAAACCCGTCAAATACAAATACAGTAACATATAAGGTTTTTGGCGTTCGAACAATTATCTTTGCGATAAAAAAAGCATGACTCTGCAAGTTGCGAGTAGTTACTCTATACCTCATTCAGCAGAGCCTCAAGAGCAATCATTGGATTTTATTTTACGTGTAATAAAATAAGCTGATCATAATTACACCAAAACCGTGCTAAGATCTTGAATTGAATCTCAACAAGTGATGCGTAGTGGTGTTGCTGCTGTGTACATTAGTCATGTCTTCGCTCATTAGCTACGTTTTCCAATGGGGCGCATTTACGTACCTTAGGTAGCTCACTGTACCTCATACTTGTGTTATTTTTTATTTATGCAATTCTCTGAATTTTTTATTAAGCCCAACATTTTGGGCTTTTATTCTTAAATATGAGTTTCTATATATGACAAGAGCCGTGCCATTTGTTACGAGAGAAAATGTAAAAAACAAGTACATAGAAGCGTTGACTTGTCCGCATCATCATGTGATATCTCATAATTGAGACTGTATGTGGTTTTGTTCACATCCACATCATGTGCATGGCCCTTCACGGAATTATGGAACGACATTTAAAAGGTGTATTCATATACTTTACTAAACAAATGATTTATTATTATATAAAATGATGCAAAAAACAGTAGTATCTTCAATACTTCAACTACCAACCACGCTACTTCCAATTAATCCCAAGTCTTGGTGACAAAAAAAAAAAAAAAAAACTAGTACTCCATATTCGATTTTCACAAGTGTTACTCTCTTTATACGCATGCAAAAAGAAAAAAGAAAGAAAAAAAAAACGAGTAATGTGACTTTCTTTATTATTCTTCTTCTTAATTTGTTCCCCCATGTAAATGTTGACCATCTAATTTAGGAAAACAAATTAACATCTCATTTTTTACATTATAATGCATATGCGATCGAAGTATATATCCCTTTTTGCACTTAGGGTGTAAGTAAGAAAAAAGCACTCTGCACATGCATTGAAATGGGCTCATATCCCTTTCTGCGATGTACATGTATTTAAAATGGACAGCGGTTTTGCAAACACCCATGTGCTGTGTTTTTCTTTTAAATTGTTTTTACTTTTTTTTCTTAATTAAGTAACTGCATAACGATACCTAAAACAACGTTATGAAATGGAAAGTAATTAATGTTGTTTGTTGGTACAAGCATGAAGCGTTGCTTGCAAAAGCATGTACAAAGTGTATATGCGACTGTGACGTGCCACTAAGATGGATAGGTGATTAGGTTAAGAGGAAATGATTTGATGAGTACATTACAAGAAAACAACCTTCTCTTATTAATCTGAGATAAGTGTATTTGTGCGTGAATCCAATATTTAATGTTTGATTCGGTTTTCATCAACACTTGGTGGGAGTTTAAAATTAACAAGGCTAAGCAGAAAGGGTGGGGCCAAGGAAGAAAAGATCATGGGTAAAACGGTAATTTCAATCTATAACATCTGCTTTCTTTAGCGCCAAGTCCAAGTCGAACGCTAATAATAAGACGAATTGCAAAATTAACCAACGACGATGCAGAAAACGCCATCAACGATTACAGCTGTGCAAATCGGATTAGAGAACATCTGATTTATCCAGAGAGAGAGAAGGAGAATTCGTCGCTTATCTGGATCTCCTCTTTCAGATTCTTCTCCGTCTTTCGTCGTGCTGCGTTCGGTCTTTTCTCTAAAAAAATTCCGTATCTTCTTCTCGGGGTTTATAGGTATCCGGAGTTACGCGCGGCGTGTGAGGTAATGCTGCTAATTTACGCTTCCGGATTTGTGTGTTTTCGTCGATTTCGAAGGTCCATTATATTGTGAGTGTACGAGCCCGTCAATTAATTTCCGACTCCTCACCTAAGCTTGGGGTTCATGCTCTCGCGATGCATGTCACAATTTCCGATTATTGATTGCTTTTTTTTTTTGTTGTGTGGGAATTTACGGCTAAGTTTATTTTGAATTTTTCTTTGTTGTTTTGGAGGCAGGTTGTGAGTAATTTGTGAAACAAGGAAAAAACAAACACAAAAATTTGGGTCCTCCTTACTGCACATGGAGGACTTACCAAAGATTCGTTGAGCCAGGTCGAACATTCGGCTGTGTGATCTTAAGACCTAAGGTAATTGATTCCATTCATAAGTATTTTGTTTGTAGCAATCAAATATAGCCTAGCTTTGAAGCTTTGACAGACTTGCTAAAAAGGGGACCATTTGTAGAAAAATCCAAAACCTCTCTCGAAATATAATATGAATCTTATGTCTGTCTCTGTCTCGAGACTGAGGAGTAAAGAATCTCCGTTTTCTGATTTCTCTGTAACATATACTTTTATTATTAAAGTTGGTAGAGACATGTTCTTTTGACCGGATGATGATTGGACTTTGGAGCTACAATGATTGAGCTGTGTGGCAATATTTTGAGTTTGTCTCTCATAACACAGACTTTGCCTCTATTGTATATATTGTTGTTCTTGTCATTTTCTACTGGGGGATAGAGGTATGACTACGGGAGAGGATCAGATGCAAGGACCAAGCGGATGTGAAGAAAAGATTTATGTTTCTGTTCGTCTGCGACCTTTAAATGACAAGGAAAGGTTAAGGAATGATGTGCCGGACTGGGAGTGCATCAACAATACAACAATCATTTACAGGAGCCATCTTTCTATCTCCGAGCGTTCCATGTATCCTTCTGCTTACGCATTTGGTAGGATAAATTGCCAATCTTTATTTCACATGGTTTCTGAAATTGATCAGACCTCATCCTTCTTTCTATCTACTTATCCTTATTCTCTGCCTCTAGACAGAGTGTTTGGCCCTGAGTGTTGCACGAGGCAAGTGTATGACCAAGGGGCCAAGGAAGTGGCTTTCTCAGTTGTCAGTGGCGTTAATGGTATGATGCCATCCTTCCTTCTGCGTTTCACTCTTTCTCTACTCTACTCTACTCTCTCTCTCTCTCTCTCTCTCTCTCTCTCTCTCTCTCCTTGGCCTAGATATATTTTGACGTGCATATTTTCAGCTAGCGTCTTTGCATACGGGCAAACAAGCAGTGGGAAGACGTACACTATGAGTGGAATTACTGACTGCACCTTGGTTGATATATATGACTACATTGACAAGGTAAAGAAAGAAAACATTATCCTGATATCTATCTTGCTACATTATTTTCCAGCCCATTCTATATTTGTTGCCGTGGTAGCTAATTATCTGCTTTCTGCAGCACACGGAAAGAGAATTCATTCTAAAGTTTTCTGCCATGGAGATCTATAATGAGTCTGTAAGAGATCTCTTAAGTACAGATAGTAGTCCGCTCAGACTTCTAGATGATCCTGAGGTAAATATAATCTTTTCATTTTATAGAACTTATTTTTTAATTTTTGCAATCTCTCATGCTGGACATTTTCCTTCTGACAGAAAGGGACAGTTGTTGAGAAACTCACAGAAGAAACTCTGCGAGACTGGAATCATTTCAAGGAGCTCCTATGTGTCTGCGAAGGTAAAAATAATCTAAACTGGTATCTAAAATTAATTTCTAATTGTTATTTTTTTTGCAACAATTTTGACGATCATCTAATCATATGCAGCTCAACGGCAAATTGGAGAGACAGCTCTAAATGAAGTTAGCTCCCGGTCTCATCAGATTTTGAGATTGGTTAGGCATCCTGTTGATCTATATTTATGGTTCAACACTGCATTCTTTGTGACCTTTTTTTGAACTTATATCTTCTTCCAGACAGTTGAAAGCACGGCTCGTGAATTTTTCACCAACGATAAATTTAGTACACTAACAGCAACAGTGGTACATATCCTTGAACTTTACATCACATATTCTTCTAAAAAAAAATAGTTGAAGGGGATCCATAGAGTAACTACTTGTCCTGCAGAACTTTATTGATCTTGCTGGAAGTGAACGTGCATCTCAATCATTATCAGCCGGTATAAGGTTGAAAGAAGGTTGTCATATAAACCGAAGTTTGTTAACGCTGGGAACTGTGATCCGTAAGCTAAGGTTAGCTTGTGAGCACTTAACTTCCTCAATGTTTTCTGTTTCGTGAGATTGATATTTTTTCTTTGAGCAGCGGCTTGTTGTACTTGAAAAGTCAAGCTCTCTGTCTCAAACATAGAGCTACACCTATTATCACCATGTTTATGTGAATTTCTGTATTGTTCTTCTTTTACCTTTTACTCAATTCATGTGAACAATGCTCCTTTTTTTTTTGGCATCACTAATTTATGTGGCTAACTTCATGCAGTAAAGGAAAAACTGGGCACATTCCATTCAGAGATTCAAAACTGACACGCATACTTCAGTCTTCCTTGGGAGGAAATGCCAGAACTGCCATAATTTGTACCATGAGTCCTGCAAGAATCCATGTTGAGCAATCAAGAAACACACTGTTATTTGCGAGCTGCGCAAAGGAGGTGACAACAAATGCACAAGTCAATGTTGTCATGTCTGATAAAGCTTTAGTAAAACACTTGCAGAGGGAGTTGGCTAAATTGGAAAGTGAGTTGAGAAGCCCTGGTCAGCCTTCGATTGCTTCTGACACAACTGCATTACTGACGGAGAAGGACCTTGAAGTTGAAAAGGTAACGCGATATACACCAATTACCCACCCTTTTACGATATTACGAAATAGGTTGTACCATGAACTCACTTTTATAATAAACATCTTCTTTGTTACTGCAGCTAAATTTATACTTTTTCCCTGCGTTTATTGATTTCTCTTGTTTACAATCAAATCACCTTGTAGTTTTCTGGAGATTTGAAATAAGATCTGTCCCATTTCTTACAGCTAAAGAAAGAGGTAGCCCAACTAGCACAACAGCTAGAGCAAGCTCGTTCTGAGATTGAGGATCTTCGACAAATGGTTGGAGAGGAAAAACAACGAGAAAAAGAGACACTATCAACAGAATCAGTAGAGTTAAATGTCTGTTATTTCCACATGTTAATTTTACAGAAAGCGAGGACATCCATTTACTGCCAATTTTATTAATTGGTTTTTGTGTTTGTCCAGGTGCTGCTGGAACATCAATACCCCAAGCTACGGGTGCGCAGTACATGGGACTCTGAGAATACAACACCAGTAAGCCCTATATCAGCTCACCGTTCCAGTCTGTCTCCACGATCAACTGAATACAGTTATGACGAGAACGTCTTCCAGCTTTCAGATTTCAGGATAGATTCTGGGTCAATTAGTCCATTTCAACAGCTTGCCTTTGTAACTCCTTTCCCTAAGGTTTTACTTAATATTCACGGGACAGAAAACAAAGAACAATCTCAAGTTCACATTGAGGAAATTGCAGATCAACCTCATGTTCAGGAGGAACGGCTTAATGTAATGGCTGAACAGACTGATGGAAATTCTGAGGATAACTGCAGGGATGTTCGATGCATAGAATTGGAGAAGTCGAATGTCACTATACATCCAGAGGAAGATATGCCGGAGAGCAGTCCAGACAGATACGACGCTGTGAATGCAAAAGAACCAGTATGCGTGACAGAGACAAATAACCAGTATGCGTCGAATGTCACAATACATCCAGAGGAAGATATGCCGGAGAGCAGTCCAGACAGATACGACGCTGTGAATGCAGAAGAACCAGTATGCGTGACAGAGACAAATAACTTACGACCACCCATAGAAGCTGAAGACGAAGAAGAAGAAGCTGAAGACGAAGAAGAAGAAGCTGAAGCTGAAGAAAGAGTAAAGGAATTCACTGGTGCCTCTACTCCACCAAAACAAGAAAACAAACTCATCAAAGCACCTCCATGCTGTGATTTCAAATCTTCTCCTGATGAGTTTGAGACAAACATGTCTAACCTTAGTAGAAACCCCATGCCTCCAGCACTTATCACTCCCTCTCCTGAAAATCATTTTCCTTGGCATACCGAGAGAGATTCACAACCGTTCAGAGGCATGAAACTGAGTAGAAGTCGAAGCTGCAGAGCAAGCGTGTTATCGAGCTCTTCCTCCTCTTGGTTTGAGAAATATGCTGATATACCGCCAAGCTGGTACGACCAAGAATTCGTTAAAACAGCTGAGAGAAACTTGGTAGTGTGCGACATCAAGAATGAGAGGTTGTTGCAGGATGAGTTTGGCGGGAGGAGCATGGCAACAACTTGGCTCGACAGAAGCTTGAGTGACACTCAAACTGCGCAAGCTGCTTCACATGGTGTCAATAACGAAATGTCATCACCGTCCCGCCCCTCTGATGTTTCTGAGTTTGAGCTTCAGACAAGTGGTAGAGGTTCAAGCAGCCAGGACAAAACAGAGGAGACTGCTGCTCAGAAAGACAAGCGAATCATTCATCGCTCGGTTAGTTTTGCTTATTTGGTTTTAACCAGAATATATGTTTGCCTGATATATCGTAAAAATCAACCCAAGTCCGTGTCACTTAACAGATGGAGGAAATAGAACAGAAGTTCTTGGCCTTGAGTTCGACAAAGAGTTTCAAAGACGCTGCATTGGACCCAATACAAGACTACTTAGACACGCCTTTGAATTGGCCGGTGGAGTTCAAGAGGCTACAGAGGGAGATAATAGAGCTATGGCACACGTGTAACGTCTCCATGGCCCACAGAAGCTACTTCTTCCTTCTGTTCAGAGGAGATCAGAAAGATTGCTTGTACTTAGAGGTTGAACTCCGTAGACTTAAGTACATCAGAGAATCTTTTGCCCAAAATAGCAAAGCCAGCGACGATGGGCACAACAATCTGACCCTAATCTCCAGGTAAAATTCACAATGTTTTATCTCAGTTTTTGCCTTTTTGGATGAATTTAATGTTAAATTAATATCTATGTGGGAAACAAACAAACAAACAAGCAGCACGAGGGCGTTGACGAGGGAGAGGTTTAAGTTGAGCAAGCTGATGCAGAGGAAACTATCGAAAGAAGAGAGAGAGAACTTGTTCTTGAGATGGGGCATTGGGCTGAACACAAGGCACAGGCGGGTCCAACTGGCGCACAGACTCTGGTCGGATTTCAGAGACATGGGTCATGTCCAAGAGAGCGCCTCCCTCGTTGGTAAGCTCCATGGATTCGTGGACACGAACTTGACTTCCACGGAGATGTTTGGCATCAACTTTGCGTTCAGACCACCTCGTCCCAAGAAGTCTAGTCTTTGGAAACGCAGCGTTTTGTCCCTCTCCTTTTTGTAAGGATAGTAATAAATAATAAAGCACACGATTAAAAAAAAAAAAAAAAAAAAAAAAAAAATGCACACAAATCACAATCTAGCCGCAATCTCCATTTTATTCGATACTGTTGATTTTAATCGTCTCTCCCATTAGTGAATTTGAAGGTAGTGACTTCCGTGATTTAGCGTTTCCACGATATCAATCATATCTACTCGGGTTCCTTACCAATCTTCGTGTCTCCTCCATCTGACCATGATCGATGTCGTTTTACTTTTATGACGTTAGGAGTACAGTATTATCAGATTGCTGATATTTATGTTTTCCCTTTCCCTACATGATTTGATTATAAGAGTCAAAGCTGCAATAAACCAACATCGAAAGTTCATATTGTGTTCAGTTTTGGTGGAAGTTCATATATATATAAGAAAGTGCATGGTTGAACATTAAACGATCAACCCTAAAGGTAACCCAAAAAAAAAACAAAAAAATAGAGTCCTTTAGGAAATTAAGAAAGAATTGACGATAGTTATCGTAATCTAAGATAGAATGTAAAGCAGGGCCAGTTCCTAATTAAAACCCAACAGAACATTAAAAAAATATAGGCATATATTCTCTTCACATATCATCATTCTCAGATATACCAGCGGGCAGCGGCTAAAGTTAAAATACTAACACCAGAGCCTAGACTGTCATCGATGAGGGGTTAGGATTGTATATAGAGTAAATGATTTTCAATCATGTAATCCCTTTGATCATGGTTATATTGAAATTCTTTTTTGCTTTATATAATAAAATAATTTGACGAAAAAGGAAATGGATATTAATTACTTCCTTTTACACCAGAGCATGATTCATAAATCACGTTTGTTTGTCAATGCGCCGGTTCATATATATCGGGGACTAGTAAGGTATGAATGTTCATCACGGTGAAGAGCGTAATATGGGGCCCACTCTTCAGCCCATGTTTGTTTTTGCTACTCTCAATTCTTTGTAAAGAGCATAGCAGTTTACCCATTAGGATTTCGCCACGTGTGTTCCACTTCACCTATTTCTTTCCCAGCATTCTTCGCATTGTTTTCAACATCTGCGTTGGAAATGACAGAAATACCCCCTAGTAGAAGTTGACTCCTAAGAATACACAAACCATGCGCAAACGGAGCGGCTCCACAATGTCCATATAGTACTACGCTTCTATATAAATGATATATATTCATCCTTTGTTTAATGTTTTTTCTTTTCTTTACTGGCTTTATACAACGATCCAACGACCTTCAAGCACATATCACTTTCTTAATTAGTGGCTCAATGCTTATATACGAGATCCATGCGAGCCTTGTCCCTAGTCTTCTTCATCGCAAAACCCTAATTTTTAGCTTTAAAATCATTTCATCTATCATATATATATACAAATTAAGGAAACTGATCACGCATATATATACATTCATTGAGTAGTTCATTTACGCGATCGGATCATCTATTCACTGCCTAGCTTATAGGGTAAAATACACAAGATATATAATATTGTAGGCGTGAGATTGAGTGAGAAACATGTAGCTGTTTTGACGAACACAGAAATCAGAGTGTTGACACGAGAATTAACGACAAACAGACAACAAAAGGTTTTACATCAGCACATTTGACACATAAACGTCATATTGTAATTGAAAATCTAGCAACACGACATCGATATTCAGTAATTCCAGCAGTCGATCATTCTTTTCATCATTTGGAGAATTTTAAATACGTTAGGAGGAAAATATAAAATATAATATAAAAAATAGAGTATACAGGATTGAAGAAGACATCATTTGGAGCATGAAGTAACACAAAGCAACATGATGATATTTACAGCTTCTCTCTCCCGTTTCTCTCAAAACGGAGCCACCCACCTTTAAAAAAAATAAAAAAATTCCTTCTCCAATATCCTCATTTTAAGTTCTAACATAATCATCACCTTGGTTTCATATATTAATTATTAGATTCATATATTTTTAATACCTATATATGTATATCTACAAACGTACACACAATATATATATATATAATAATAATAAATACATGTGCATATGTATACACACGCATAGAAGCAGTGATGGTGAGTGAGGCCAACGCGAAATGAGCATATGATTACACTCATAAGTCTAAACACACACGTCGACGTTCAAGTGGACGGTCCATGTCTTTCTTTTCTATACCTAATTAACATCTTCGCTACGACTTTCATTCTGTTTTTATTGATAGAGTCGGTCGAGGTTTCTTCTATGATCGATCTGTCCTCGATCAAGAAGAAACCACCAAAATAAACACTTGAAGATATTATCAAGATGATAGGGGTGGCTCAAGAGTCTTCTAGTGTACCGCCTGGGTTTAGGTTTCATCCGACAGATGAAGAGCTTGTTGGATATTATCTCAAGAAGAAAGTCGCATCCCAAATGATTGATCTCGACGTTATCAGAGAAATTGATCTCTACAAGATCGAACCATGGGATTTACAAGGTATTTTTTCTCTCTTATATACTTCTTAATCCCAATATATACATGTATACATATATATACTTGGTCGATCGTTTATAGATTATATATGTATACTACGTACATCTAGACAGGTCCAAGGGGAAGTTAGGGTTTTGATAACTTGTGAATAAACCGACACCAGTTACATATATCCAGGCAACCCATTACCCATGCCATGTGCTATCAATATTGTAGATCCACATAAATTAATGATAGAATTTGTATTTTGAGAGAGTTATATGCGCAACCTATGATATATACTGGTTATACGTGTAGAGAGATGTAGGATAGGGTACGAGCAAAAGGAGTGGTATTTCTTCAGCCACAAAGACAAGAAGTATCCGACTGGGACGAGGACTAACCGAGCCACCGTGGCTGGTTTCTGGAAAGCCACGGGCCGGGACAAGGCCGTTTACCTCAACTCCAAACTTATCGGTATGAGAAAGACTCTCGTCTTTTACCGTGGTCGAGCTCCTAACGGCCAAAAATCCGATTGGATCATCCACGAATACTACAGCCTCGAGTCCCACCAGAACACTCCTCCGCAGGTAAATAAGATCCTATTTATACATTCTGATTAATTTCTCAGTACTTTGTCTATCAACTTATAGAAGTTTCACCTTTTTAGATCATATTAAAACTAGGCCCCACTATCAACGTGAAAAAACCAAGAGTTTTTAATTAATACATATATAGACTCTAGCTAATTTTGTGCGTGCCTCTTTCTTGGTCTGAAAAGTAAACGAAATAATAAAAGAAAAACATATCAGTTATTGATGTGGATTTAAATGGTGAAGCAGGAAGAAGGATGGGTAGTGTGTAGAGCATTTAAGAAACGATCGACCGTCCCGACAAAAAGAAGACAACTTTGGGATCCAAACTGCTTCTTCTACGACGCTACCCTCTTGGAACCTCTCGACAAGAACGTCCTAAAGCGCGCCAAACATAACACTGATTTCGCCGTCACACCGTTTAAGCAAGAACTACTCTCCGAGACCAACCACATCGTCGATGATGGAGACTTCGGCTCTATGTACCTTCACTACATCGACGATGATCAATTCTCTCAGCTTCCTCAGCTAGAGAGCCCCTCTCTTCCCTCAGACAAGTTACCGGAAATGGCGCCGCAGAGTACTAACAGGCGCGCGGGGGAAGATGACGTGAGCGCTGAGAAGAGGATCACGGATTGGAGATCGCTTGATAAGTTCGTGGCGTCTCAACTCTTGATGAGTGGCGAAGACTAAAGGCTTTTTGAGGTCTTATAGTATATCGTTCTATGCATGCATGCATGCATAAGAAACGTCGGCGTAATGTGGATTTATTATATATGGTCGTACTAAATCCAAGGAAGGAATATATAATTTTCGATGGATAAACAGAAGGTGAGAGTCGAATAAGATATATATACTCTACACTTACTGGGTTTTCATATAATGAATGTATCAGTGACTTGAACAAAAAAAAACATGTTCGAACCTAAACACAAATTACGGTGCCTTTTGTTTTTAAAAAAATTTAAATAATGTATCAGTGGGCTCAAGGTGGGCCCATTTAACATGGGCTTTGTCTACCATGCGCGGTGAAGCATGGTTTGCGTTACTCATGCTTTGTCTCCCCAATTTAAATTATCCGACGAGCTGCCGTTTCGTGCATCTGTTTGAAAACATATTGTCGCCTTAAAAACGGCACGCTGTTGGCTTGCAAAAGCCCGAAAACGTCATCTTGCTCTCTCCTCCTCCTTGGCGGATTGCAAGCTGAAACTATTGTGATTCCAAGTTTTGGATAAAAATTTCTTCTCAGTAGTTTGTTCGGCGTTTGTGAAGCATATGGGAGCATCAGATTCAACGCTCTTAGGCGCTCAGGTAATTGACATTCACGCTTTGATTATTCCGGTTAGTCCTCCGATACTCTATATGGAATTACTTTTGATGGGCTTTCAGGAAAATAGAGGTGGAGATGTGATTACGACCATCTCTCATCGATCCGAATTAGTCGATCCCGTTCTGGAGAATCTGAACTCCCTCACAGTTGTGAGTTACTCCTTTTTTTTTTGGGTCCAGATCGAAATTAGGTTTTTTTTCTTCTATCTGAGATAAAACCCTGTTGATGGTTTTTCCTGCTTAAATGTTTTTTGTAGAGCACACCAATATTGAAGTCACCTCCCACGGAAAGTAGCTTAACGGACATCTTAGTGAGAAAAGCTCTATCGAGTTCTTCTTCCAGTGAGTTTGATACCTATTTGATTATTTTAGGAAGAGGATATGTTGTTTTTGTGTAACATATTGGTGAAAAAATTAATGGATTTTGTATGGAAAACAACTCATTCATAGAAGAAGACCTGTTTTTCGGGATATTTTTGCTTTTGTTTTCGTTTTTGATCATAGACCTCTCCTTTTTTGCAACTCTAATTTCTTGCTCTTATCATCAACTGTTTCCCAGATACCGTGGATCCTCAAATACTTGTAGAGCTCTTCTCCATTTACCGAGAATGGCAAGAGAGCAAAGCTCAAGAAATAACCAAGAGACAGGTCTGCCTTTTTTTTTTTTTTTTTTTTATCTCCTTTTAAATGAACATGGTATCCTTACTCTTATTATGTCCTTTGGATTCATGCAAAGCATGCCTTATCATGGACTCTGGAAATTCCTTCTCTTTGGTTCATGAGTGCAGTCTTTTAGAAACGTTTGCAATTACTAGAAGACTAAAAGCTAGACTTAAGGCTACTCCCCTTAAATTGAAAGAGACACTAGGATTATGTTAGTTGTGAGCTTTTGGTTCGCATGTGTGATACCAGAAGAATGTTTATCTGTGGGAAAGAATTCCCATTTTCTTAGGCTCAATTTTTGTGTGAATTGCAACTGAGAAATCCGTGTGCCTCTTTCTTCTCAAATTTTGGTTTTGCATCACCATGGTGTAGCAATTAATGGGAAATGAATTATAACTTACTACATCATGTATCTAGGAAGATATAGAAAACAAGATAGAAGTGGCAGATGCTTTGGCGACTAAACTTGTACAGAGGTTTAACCACTCAGTTTCTGCAATGAGGACAACTTCCCAGCATTTATCTCAAGGTACCTAATATTGTAGAAGATAGATGGGCTTGACACTGGACTGCATTCTCCACTTATCTTACCGGTGGACATATTTTTAGTTCATGGGTTGCAGGTGGAGCTTGGGGAGCTTAAAGGAAGGTTGACGGAGGTGATAAGCAACTGCGATACATTATGTAAGAGAATTAATTCTGAGGGACCTGAATCTCTAAGGTCAACAGTGACGCCCTTTGCTCTTGCACCACCTGATTCGGTCAGTATAAACACTACTCTGTCGTCTTCCAAACAAGAGGCGTAAGAGTCAATTTCTGTAACCATAGATAGATTGGTGAATCGGAATACGCCTAATTCCCAGTAGATTTTGCTGCACTGTTTTAATTTTGCATAGATGCAAGATGATGATGCTATTAATCGATCTTCTTTGCTGTGAATCTCTGTTTTCTTTTGTCATTTTATCTTTACGCTTTCATACCTTTTTTCTTTAGTTTATTTATCGGAATTCTATAGGAAGCCATTGTTGTGACGTAGGAAAATTCATATATGTAATGCGCTTTGTTTGCTTTTGATACAAAATCCACAGAGGATGATTTGCAGTTTATCGAGTTGAACAACTTGAAACAAGAAAAGAGGAAACAACAAATGGAAAAACTTGAAACAGAATAAAAAAAAGGGCAGATAATGATGGACTCTTTTTTGGCCAGGCCGAGATTAAGGTTGCTGCTGAGCGTCCATGTAACCAGCATCGACGAGCACTTTCTCCCTCTTAGCCATCTCGAGATCTTGGTCCACCATCATCTTCACCAGCTGCTCGAACCCTACTTTGGGCTTCCACTTCAACATCTCCTTTGCCTTGCTTGCGTCTCCTTTGAGATTGTCCACCTCCGTTGGCCTGAAGTACCTCTTGTCGATCACAACATGGTCTTTCCAGTTGAGCCCGACGTACCCGAACGACACCTCCAGAAACTCCTCGACGGTGTGTGATTCCTCAGTTGCAACCACGTAATCATCTGGTTTCTCCTGCTGCAGCATCAGCCACATTGCCTCCACATAGTCCCCTGCGAATCCCCAGTCTCTTGACGCCTGTATGTTTCCCAGGAAGAGCTTGGTCTGCAATCCGACCTTGATCCTCCCCAATGCCCGGGTTATTTTCCGAGTCACGAAGTTCTCGCCTCGGCGGGGTGACTCGTGGTTGAACAGGATTCCGTTGCAGGCGTACAGGCCGTATGCTTCCCGGTAATTGACGGTGTACCAGTGAGCCGCGCATTTGGACGCAGCGTAGGGAGATCTAGGGTGAAACGGCGTGGTCTCAGATTGCGGAGGAGGAGTTGACCCGAACATCTCCGAGGACCCGGCCTGGTAGTACTTGATGTTGCGGCCATTGTCGGAGATGTGAGATCTGACAGCCTCCAGGAGGCGGAGAGCTCCAGTAGCGACGACATCGGCCGTGTAATCAGGGATCTCGAAGGAGACGGCGACATGCGACTGAGCAGCAAGGTTGTAAACCTCGTCTGGCTTGATCACGTCGAGCCAACGCCGGAGCGAGGAGGCATCAGAGAGATCGGCGTAGTGGAGCTTCATGCGAGCTTTGTTGACATTGTGGGGATCGACGTAGATATGGTTGATTCGCTGCGTGTTGTAATTTGACGATCGTCGGATAAGGCCGTGAACTTCATAGCCTTTTCCGAGCAGGAACTCCGTCAGGTATGATCCATCCTGCCCTGTGATTCCGGTTACCAGTGCAATCTTCCTCGCAATGTCAGAATCGCCATTAGCAGTGTTCACAGCTTCGGATCTGGACACTTTGTCTTCGGACGCCATTGATGGTGGAGTCGGATCGGATCACAAGGAATGAGAGAGGTGAGATGCACGATCTGTTTGATTTTTTAAGCTCCGGCTGGTTCCATTACTTATATAGGCCATGGACGAAGGCGAGAGAGAGAGAGAGAGAGAGCTTCTGCTTCATGTGCTTCTGCTTCAGCTTCAGAGAGGGTTAATTTGGTAACTTTACAGGTGATTCTGTAAGGCTACGTAAAGTCGCACCTGTTAGGCAAATCGCCGGCAGGCGTTGACCGATCACAATTAGTTTTATATATGTATTGGGCCTGCTGTACCAATATGGGCTTCAAATAGTAGTGGGCTTGAATATATAGGTCTATGAGCTTACGGTCAGACGAGAACACCATTATGGATTTTACTAATTTGCTTAAGCCCTTCATTTATACTCGGCCTAAGTTATAAGTAATATTAAGAACCAGTGATACTAGCTAGGATTTTATTTCTAGTCCTTTTTTTTATTGCGTGCTGGTTCGCTTGTCGGTAGGAGCAGTGACCGTTGCTCAAGCACCCACTAAAGCGTCAATACATAAAATAGGTTGAACAGAAAACGTAACGTTAAAAAGAGTTATTATGACTATTTTTTTTTTTTTTTGACATGGAGTACTAGTAGTAAATAAGAATAAGAATGGTAAATTGGTAATTGTAATTGAGTCGTTGAGAGACTTAATTATATGATTAGGAATGGGAAGGGGCCGAGGCAGCCTATCAGAGCCTTTATTTATATTATTCACAGTTAAGTCAAATAGTCAATATACGTTTTTTTTAGGGTTTTCTCTCCCACACAAATCGTTTCGCCGACGTCTCTTCTTCTTCTTCTTTCGCACTCGACTTTTGGATTCGTTGAGACTCGGAGAGTGTTGGTCTATAGGAAAATCGGATTGCTCGTTTCGTTTTGGATATGAAGAGTGGTTACTGATTTGACTTAAAAACAAAAAAAGGAAATCGATTTCCCGATTGTTTTGTTGAGATATTTGGGTTTATTATAATATGAAGAAATCGAGGGTTTCATGGCCGTCAGATAGTATGCTTTGTCAGGTATAGCCACCGTCATCTTCGTTCGATGTTTTCGTCGACGATCTCTCTCCCTTCTTCTTATCTTTTGTGAAATAATTATTACCACTCATTGAACTTTGAATCAGACGTTAAATCTCAGTTTATAATCAACAATGTGATTTGGTTGATATAAAAATTTAATTTTTGATTCAAAAGAAGATAAATCTATACATGTCATCCCAAGTAAAGGAACCAACTTTAATGAAGAACAAGATTACCCTTTCAGATAAAGAAGGGGAAGCCTGCTCACAATATTTCTTGCTTTTTTTTTGGGGTCCGAATATTGATACGGAGAAGACATGATGAAAGACAAACAAGTGACACAAAACGATGTGTATTTGCAAATTAAATTTGGAAACTTTTGTGATCCTGAAATAGTGAATGTTTATTTAAGTCATGAATATATATATATATATATATATATACTGCATTAAAGGACCGTGTTTTGGGGCTTTTGATAAAGAGGCTGAGGACACAGTGAGCTTATGTTGGTTACTAACTAAATAAGGATATATATCAACAGGTGAAGATGTTTCTAACCCAAGATTGTCCCTCGAAAGTTGCACCAAGCAAACCAAAGGCATCGAATCTTCCAACTCAAAGATCTCAAGGAACTGAGTATGCAACGAGGCCTAACATCTCACACATTCCTCGGATTAAATGGAAACGCCCACCAAAGGTAATCAATACTATCCTTTCTTGAATTGCAAACAATACATTATATGTGTTTTAATCCCCACCTGAAATATTATTTATTCTGCCTAAACAGTTTATTCTCAATGATGCTCTGCTTGTTGGAAGTGGTGGAGAGAGCACAGAAACCCGTTGTGAAAATTTGAGGATTGCAAAAGTTTTGGAAGCTTTTTATCCACACCGCTCTCTCATCCCTAGTCGGTAATTTTTCCTTGAAATTTTTTAGATGGTTGCAATAGGCTCTGGCTTTGTGTCGTGTTTTTATCACTAATAATCAAATTCTCTGTTTCCATGTAGTCCTTGGGTTTCATCGGCTGTAGAAGATGAGAGCTATGACGACAGCAAAACTCCCAACATACGTCTCACTCCCATTGAAGATGAGTCTGTTGCTGTTGAATCTTCTCACAACTCCAAATCCCCTGCAGCTGTTTTTGGACATGGACCAGACTTGAGTCTACCTGCTCTGTCTGCGTTGATGAAAACAAAGGAACAGGGGAGTCTGGTCGATGCTGATTTACTTGTCAAGTTCCTCAGTGACCCGAAAATCATCAAGAACCTGATGATGAATGACACTACAGGTAAAACACTTGAAACTGGGAATAACACTAACACCACCCAACCTAGACTTGTTCTCACCTCCTCAGCCCCGGATAGAAACCCATCTCCTGTACCTATAACCCAGCCTGGTGGAAATGGTGTTCCACATATTGTCCCTGTTTCGGTTCAGTCCAGTGTTTCTGTAGCCACTCAGCCCGTCTCCAGTGCTCTATCAATGAATCTTAACCTCCAGAAACCCCCCCTCGGTTTTCACACTTATCCATTGCCAAGACTTGAAGATTCCTTGAAACCAAGCTCAGTTGATGAAGTTCTAGTCTCAGAACAAAAGACAGTACCAAAACCTCACTCCCAATCCCTTAACATTTCCACTTCCAGCACTTGGAATATGAAGAGGGTCCTGGAATCAGCGCAAACTGTAACAGATGCTCAAATCCGTAATGGTGCATACCCGATGATGAACATAAACCGGGATGATGAGGTTTCTGCAGCACAACCCGTGAGAAATCTAGACTATTTCAAGAACCTTATTAGGGAACACGGGGGAGTTACTCAGGCAACAAATGAAACTAGCAATGACAAAGCAAGGGTTGATAATAATAATATGAGGTTAGTAAAGGTTAGGTTTCAGAAACCGTGCATGTACTTTGGTAGAGCCAGAGGGTGTAAGCTTGGCGAGAGTTGCTTATATCTTCACGACCGCTCTAAAAGGTTGTGGACCGATGTTGCACCCGACTTCCCCAGAGCTAAGAGACTCAAAGTTTGGAACGTAACCAACAGCTGGCTACCAGATGACTGAATTTTAACCCCAAGTACTTGTCAAATTTTGGTTAATAGCTTCATCATCCAAATGCAGATAAGTTGTTTTAACAAGTTTCCAAAAACTAATGAGTAAATCCATGTTTTTTTTTTTTTCGTTTGGTTAGGCCGTTACATTTCTTTTGGTTACCTATAAGGTTAACACTTTAATTACGCCACCAAAATTTTGAAATTTTAAGCCATAGTTTTGTCGTCAAATTTTACACTGGTTACTTAAATATATATAAGCACATTTAATTTGTTATATAGTTTTTTGGCGTGAGCTTTCTTGATGTACGGTATTCTTAAGTATTTTGTCAAATTGATTTATCTATATAACTATTTGTGTAGTGATTTGCTGAGGTGTCGGTTCCTCATCGCGTTTCAGAGCGTTTTTATGACGTGTCATTATTTAAAAAACTTGAAAAAGTCATTTAAAACGAACCGTTCTAAATCGACACCTCAGCAATATCAATTTCAGTTTTCGATTGGTTTAATTTAGAAGGTTCTAACCTATTTTTTTTCATGATTTAATATGGAAATTATTTTCAACCAATTTTTTTTCCATGATTATCGTATATATTATATTGATATATTTTCTATATTTATCTGTACTGATTTTTATGAAAAAAATAATGACACGACATAAAAAACTTTCGCTTACGTGTCCAAATTAAAACGAACCAAAATTGAAACAAACCGAAATCAAAATATTTGTGTCGCTTGGTTTTGATCTCCCATCGGTTTACTGATGATCTCCCATCGATATTGTTCCATGGCCAGCGATATTTTTTTTGAGGAATGACCCAATGGTACGAATCTTTGATTATATCAAGTAGATTTGTGTAGTGATTTGCTGAGGTGTCGGCTTCTCATCGCGTTTCAGAGCGTTTTTATGACGTGTCATTATTTAAAAAACTTGAAAAAGTCACTTAAAACGAACCATTCTAAATCGACACCTCAGCAATATCAATTTCAGTTTTCGATTGGTTTAATTTAGAAGCTTCTAACCGATTTTTTTTTTCATGATTTAATATGGAAATTCTTTTCAAAGCGATTTTTTCCATGATTATCGTATATATTATATTGATATATTTTCTATATTTGTATGTACTGATTTTTATGAAAAAAATAATGACACAACATAAAAAACTTTCGCTTACGTGTCCAAATCAAAACGAACCAAAATTGAAACGAACCGAAATCAAAATATTTGTGTCGCTTGGTTTTGATCTCCCATCGGTTTACTGATGATCTCCCATCGATATTGTTCCATGGCCAGCGATATTTCGTTTTTATGACGTGTCATTATTTCAAAGACTTGAGCAAAGTCACTTAAAACGAACCGTTTTAAATCGACACCTCAGCAATATCAATTTCAATTTTCGATTGGTTTAATTTAGAAGCTTCTAACCGATTTTATTAATTATAAAATTTCATTACACCACATAAATTGAAAAAAAAACAACTAATACATTTTTATTTAAGCATCACAATTAGTGTACTTCTCCCACAAATGATCAATTAACATAAAAAGTTAGTCATAAATATAATGATTTAAAATTAAAAAGACCATTTGATAAATAAAAAAGTTCAACTCTAAAATAGAGTAAGAAATAGAGTTACTCCAAATATAGAGTAAGAAATAGAGTTACTCTATTTTAGAGTTGAAAATAGAGTGGGGTTGGAGACGATTTTTCTCTAAAATAGAGTTTAGAGTAGAAAATAGAGTAGGGTTGGAGATGCTCAAACAATCACATTATTTTGAGATTCAACCAACTTTGCGTGTCAATGAGATAAATTTACGCACAAAATTCATCATATCTTACTTTGATATTTTTCTTTTCTTCAAGCTCTGGCTCAATCTTCTGTATAAACGTTTTTAGTAATACTATTTCCAGTTCAAAATTAGAAAAAAATAATCTTATATTTGAGACAACATAGTTGGGAATAAAGTTTTTTTTCCAGATTTGTAGTGAAAGTTAATGTTGATTTATTGATCTATTGTGGCGACAACATACATATAAGAAATCTAACTTTTTCTTTTGTTTTCAAAGTGCAATTACAATTTGTGTATACTACTGAGCTCATACTTGCTAGATTACAAATTTAGCGATTGTAATAATATCTATCATTGCATGATCTGCATGATACCGAGCAAAAGAACTCGATGAATCATGGGGAGCAGATAAATTCCCTTTGTTACAATTATATAAGGAGAAACTGTGGATTAAATTATGGGTTGGGTTTTCATAAAAAAAAAAAACAATCAAAAAATTATACATCGGAAAGCAGTGATGATATTTTTAACAATGCTAATCGGCTTTTGCTGGCGATATTTTTTTGTGGAAAGACTCAATGGTACGAATCTTTGATTCTATCAACCTCCAACTCAGCGGGGCCAATGAAGATGTTGAAACACCAACTTTAAAACATCGGTCATGGTTGCTAGCTCTCTTTTTCTCTAGATGGTTCTTTAAAACACTATCTCCAACATAACCTCATAAACAACAAGGAATCATAATCGATCTTCAAGATATGTGCGTTGAGTCTGAGGGTTATGATGAAGGAAGTGTTATAAAGATCAGATCGATTCGTTGGCCTTCGAGAATGTCAATGGGATTGCATGTATTGGATATGGTGGGAGATTACGTTAATAAATGGCTCATTTGAACTCGACTTTATCGACATATCACATAGATAATTTGTGAGCAGATATCGATTTTAGATTTTTTTTCGACGATATCATTTAGATTTCTAGTTTAATATAAATTAAATAAAAATCGATAAACAAAAAAACAATAAACATTTAATAAATAAAATATTGTTTTAATTCGAACGTTTTACTTATTAAGCATTTGTAGCCCGCACCGTTAGCTAGTTTTTATAATGATGGAAACTCATAATATGTTTCGAACGATACAAATGCTATACCATGTATTCGGTGTCCAACCGTATTTCACCATGTATTTCTCCTTGGTATTTTAAAGGAATTTAGATGAGAATAAAAAATAGTAGTTATTGGGCTTATTTATTGGCCCACTATTAATACGAAGACGCTCGGTGGAAGTCACTTGGACGCGAGAATCAGAACCGTAAATTTTTTGACCGTTGAGATACAGATAATTTGAATCATTTTACTTTGGTATATTATTCTCTTGTTATGTTCTTCTACCTACGCATAGATGAAAAAAAATTATAATAGGAAATCGCATTAAGTTATTTAGGGTGTGGATTAGTTTGACTCGATTCTCTTTCAATTTAATTATTCTAGTTGGGTTTTCTCTACAATTCCCTCGAATCAGATGAAAGGAGATTTTTGCTCTAATAATTTCCATGAGACGTTTTGGTCAGTTTCATTGAGTTTTCCGATAGTCTCGCCAGGTATATTTTAATTCGCCTGGCCGGGCGTCGTAAAAAAGGGGAAAATTATCGATTTGTGTAGCTGGATCCTCCGGGTATATATATATATAATATGTCCAACAAAAGTCTTTTTTTTTATTTTTAATCAGAGCTTTCTATGAAACCTATGGACAAAATGTTAAAATAAGAAAAGGTGTATGTAGTACAGAAGTAGAGATGGTAAATAAGCGAAGCAAAGAGAGAAAGCAGAGGCAATCAAAGATTAAAAAAAACAAAAACAAAATTCTGCAGTCAAACGGAAACATTCTGCCACAGCAACAACACATGCCAATATACAAAAACTTACTATTTTGACTTCACTTGATCGCTATGGATTTGTATCTCTTAACAGTGCTTGTTATAGCTTGCTCTACAGGTAGCCTTTCCATGCTTGATGCTCCATAGAAGCCATGGACACAACCCTGTGTTCTCTTCAACACAAACTCTGCCTCCTCTGGACCCGATATCGGACCTACATACAAAAAGCTTACTACAACAAAACTCTTACAAAACAGTAAATCTTGGATTCGACAAGTTACTATACCTCCGTGGCAGAGCACTATGATGTCCGGGTTGAATCTACTAGCAGCATCTGCTATAGCTTGTACGCGAACAACGCTTTCTTCCATCGACACTGCGGTTTTCGCCCCAATATTTCCAGATGTCGTTAGACCCATGTGTGCTACTATTATATCAGCCCCTGCTTTCGCCATTTCTTCTCCTTCTTTGGGGTTGAAAGCATATGGAGTGGTCAACAGCCCCATTTTATGCGCTTCTGAGATCATTTCAACTTCCAGTCTGCAACAGCAGACAAGTTTGCCATGTGGAAATTTAAACAATATAGATACAAGAATGATTCTTGAAAATGAAAAGGGTTTGTTTTTGTAGCTTACCCATATCCCATTCCCGTCTCCTCAAGATTTTGTCTAAAATTACCATCAAACAGACCAACAGTTGGAAAATTCTGGACCCCAACAAACCCAATGGACTCCAACTGCTTTAGAAAATAGTCCATACGCCGAAAAGGATCCGTTGCGCATACCCCAGCAAGAACAGGCACCGCCTTCACTACCTGCAAGTTGGATTCGACATAGGAAAACAGGTCTTAGAGAGAGAATGCATGAATAATGCAACTGGAAAGAGATGCAAGCTTCTTTTGCTCATTGTGTGAATGACTGATTGATGGGAGTGAGTGAGAAACTGACAGGCAAAACTTCATTTGCCATTTCAAGCACGACTGCATTGGCATCAGCAAATGGAAGTAAGCCTGCTAAGGATCCTCTTCCAGCCATCCGGAAACGTCCAGAGTTGTATATCACTATCAAATCAATCCCACCAGCTTCCTCAAACTTTGCAGATATTCCCGTACCAGCACCTCCCCCAATTATTGGTATTCCCTTCTCTATTTGATCTCTTAGCCGTCCCAAAATGGTCTGAGTTCGTTCCATGGTTTCTGAAGCCAATGATGATAAGTAAGATTTAAACTCCAACATGCAACTCCGTATCAAAATGACTCGAAATACCAATTGATCCGGTGGTTAGTTTACTGATCATTATGATTGGGAAGGACAAAAGGAACCTGGTTTTGCATTGGGGAAATCTTTGGGACTGTATGGAATCCTTTCAGGCCTCGACCTCATCTTAGACACATGTCCATCACTAGGCTCTCCAGTGCTAGGTTTTGTTGAAGCCGTCTCAGAGGGTTTGATTTGTGCGAAGGTTTTCTGACAGATCTCGAGAAATGAAGTAACCAATGCCTCTGCAAACTCAGGGTCATTGATGTGGTGAGAATAAATATTGACCTGTCAAAATACGCAACATTTCAATACCTAAAAGTAGAGGCTTATTCAAGCAAGTGAAGACAGACAGGTATTTCCTTATTCCTCGTGTACTTTCCGCCTTTTGTTTTACTTAAATAAGGAAATACCTGCCTATCTTCACTTGCTTGAATAAGCCTCTGCAGTTCATTTATAAGAGTGCCACTGGCTTCTGGATCACAGAAAGGCTTCCCTGGAGCATCCAGTGCTGAGACACCTTTCTCTGGAAGGCAAACCCTCACTTGTGATGTTGATTTGTTCAGTTTATCTGCAATAAACCTTGCAAATTTTTTGTTCTCTTCTGCTGTTGTTCGGATGAGAGAAACCTGCCAAAACCAGAAACATACACTACTGTTAAAGAAAACTCAACATTATACTGGTAGTTCAAAGGCGGGAAGAAGCACTTTTTCGATTGATTCCTCCTCACCTGTTCATTGTGAACATGAATCTTTCTTGTTTGGAAATGAGAAGGTATTGTATCTTTGCTCCCAAAGTTCACCATGTCTAAGGCCCCTACACTTAAAACCAACGGTATTCCTTTTTCTATGATAATATCGAAACGGGAACTATCACATGCCATCACCCCTCCAACTACATGGTCTGCAACCTCGGTTGTTGTAATATCCATTACTCCCTGAGGTAAGAACAGGTAAAGGAAACATTAAAGGTAATCAAAGCCACAACCAAAAAAATTAAGGACCAACTGCATAAATCATGAAGCTAAGTTAGTTAGTGCTATAAGTAAACAAAATCTGGGGGAATGGAAGGAAAAAAAAGAGAAACCTGTATAAACCCTTCTTTAACGAAAGATTCCATTGCTCTGCCACCGACACCCGTGGCATGAAACACAAGTGTCTCATAACCTTGTCTTGTTAATATTTCTTGAACCGCATTTACACAGGGAGTAGTTACCCCAAACATAGTTATACCCACAGTACATTTCCCGTTCTCACTTGGGGAGCTTCTTAACATCTCAAGCCTCCCGACTACCATTCCCGCAAAAGAAGCCCCAGCATTTGAAAACACCGCCCTACTAACACTGTTGATACCCGAGACATCTACTACAGAAGGAATTAAAACCAAATCTGATGTCCCAACATAAGGTTCGGTCTGACCACTGGCCACAGTGGATACGATGACCTTTGGAATCCCAAACGGGAGAGACCTAAAAGCAGATGATATGAGCGATGTTCCTCCGCTTCCGCCAAGGCCTATTGCCCCAGCAAGAGAATTATCCTCAAATGCTTGCCTAAGAAAATTCTCAAGACATTTACTCATAAAACCAACTGCCTCCCCTCTATCATCGGGGAGTTTCACCGGTTCGGCTGATCCAGAATAGCATGATAGAAGTTGTTCTCTTGTTGCAAATGCAAAGTCCGCAACATTCTCGATCTCCTTATGATCAGTACTGGCCGAAACATCCACAATCACAACCTCAACCTGTTATTCCAATGAAACGGCTCAGAAACATTTCCGAGACAAAGACTTGTAAAACCTAACTGAAATTCTCCAGAAAGCCCAAAACTGAGACAATTAACTAATCATCTGAATCTGATTCTTAATTAATCATTTCAAAGCTTCTGTGTATCCTATCTTCGCACTCGACTGGACTAATTTACCTTGGAAGATGAACAAATTCCAAGTCAACAATCAAGTGATTTACCTTGGAAGATGCGTTGTTGGAGAAGGCTCCGATATTTGATCGCACTGATCCCGCAAGGAATCGTAGCTCAGAAAGCTTTGTATCGACGGTTCCGACACAGAAGACTCGATAAGTTTCGCCTTGCATCGTCGTCGGATTAGAATCTCCCCTCTGATTTCTATGGGATCGTAGCGAGTAGCGACTAGTAGCCCTGTTACGGAGCGGATATCCGGTGTATTTCAGGATATCCGTATCCGTATCCGTATTCGTATGATCTGTGAAAATACTATCTGTATCTGGATCCGTAAATTGCGGATACCCGTATTTAGGATATCCGTGAAAAAAAACGGATATCCGCGGATATCCGGATCCGTTTTCTATCTTGTTAATCCTATTAGTCATTAATATCATACATATTAGCGTAAAAAGTTGATGAAAGTAGTCAAAAGTTTATCAAACATAGTAGTTAACAAAACATCATAGTAATATGCCAAAAGATCAAAGTAGCATAAAGTTTAGAGAAAATCCAATTGATGCATCTTCATGTCCAATTGTCTATACCCTTCATAGTTCATTCTCCTTCAATTCTCCTTATAATCTGAAATATAAACAAATCAAGAAACTATATGAATGAAGGTATTTGTTTTATCAGAAACATAAATCACATTTACACCAAGGTGAACAAGTTAAACAAACAACGCATAGGCAACAAACGCACAGCCAGCAATGACAAATGTTTTGCCAATCTCTACAAACACCAATCATCAAGTTCAAGTTAAAAAGGAAGTGACTTGACCAAAATAAAAAGGAACCTGATCATGGTAATGCTTAGAGAGTCTTCACTTCTGTATAAGATAACAACCAAACATTAGTATTTGAAAGCTATTAAAAATTCATAAAAGTAGAAAATCAAAAAAATATAAACCTGATTCGATATTCTCAAGGTCAGCAAGCAGTTCTTCTACGTTTAAATCTACATCATCATCACGATACCAATCTTGAGTGCATATAAGAGCTTCCACGGTTCTTGGTGTTAACGAACTACGAAAACGATCAAGTACTCGACCTCCTGTGCTAAACGCAGATTCTGATGCAACAGTTGAAACAGGTATAGCCAACAAGTCTCTTGCCATCAGAGACAAAACCTTATACTTAGAACCTGTTGTCTTCCACCAATCTAATATTTGAAAATCTGGATTCTTTCGATCCTCCCGAATATCATCTAAATAAGACTCCANATATATATATATATACATGTAGAAGTGGCCGTTGTTTCACTGAAATAGGTTTTGTGGACCACTTTCAAGTGTTTCTCCAATAAGGGAATGATTTCTTTAGAGGCCACAGCATTCGTTTACTTTTTCTGAAGTTTTTTTTTGTCTCTGACATATTTAACATATTTCTATAATTATAATGTTTACACATATACATACATAGATTCTATAATTAAACTATTGTTCATCTTTTTCTGATGATAAACTATTGTTCATCTGTGAAGAATGTCTTTTAAAGTGCAAAAATTTAGCCTAATAGATTGAAAAATATGCTATTTTCTCTCTAAACCAGAGCAAACCGCATATGCCACAGCTGATAGCGAGTAATTTCAACGAAATTCCAAGTTGTAATGTGATTTGCAGGTCGTAGCATAGCAAAATCTTTAACTAGCTAAATATGAAAAACATGTCACATTAACCACTTGCTTCAAGAAACCGTGGAAGTCAAGAGTGCATTAGCTCAGAGAAGGAGGCTAAAGATCAACTTCCCACAGAGTTACGAAGAGAGAATACTGGAATCAGGCCCGGCTCGTTTAAATTTTGGGCCTTAAAATAGTATTAAAATTTGGTTGGAAAAATGGGCTCAATGCATTTGCATCTGGGGCACATGCCCAGAACCGGGCCTGGTTGGAACTCTTTTTGTCGCTAATGTATTGGCACAGATAATCTGAGTCGCATCAATGAGTTAATTGTTGTAACAACTTCAAATCTATAATGGGCGCAAGTGTACCGGCAGAAACAACAGCAATGGAGGACAAGATAAGCGCGCAGTTTACTTCACAAATGCTGTGCCCTTCTACAATGGACGTTCACATCAGGCCTTCAAACGAAGAAAGTAAAGCATTTTTCCACCTTAAATCCAATAAAAGCCCTGGTTCTCACGGGCTAACAATTGAGTTTTACAAAGCCTCATGGGACATTGTATGCACATAAGAATTGCAATTGATCGTTATCGCCACATGCTTTAAACCAGCCGTGCTTCTGGTGAGGTATTGCCGTATAACCCTTAACTCCAATTAAGAAGCTCTCGTTCTGAGGATAAAGAAAATCCAAAGGCGCTAGCCTTGTCCCCTACATAATGAACTTTTTATAAAGCTTCAAAACTTTAACATGCCATATGGGCCAATAAACCACGGGTCACCTGGTCTTGATCAAGCACAAAACACCAAATCATATGTTTGCTATTTAATTATTCAAATTCAGAGGCTCACCAAAGACCGTCTTCTTAGCTCGAGGATTGACCCAATGTGCCTTCTCTGTAACTATCAAAGAGAAAATAAGAAGCATCTTTTTCAGTTGGCAATGGACATCATTGGCCGCCAAACTATTAGAGTATTATACCCATACTTCTCCACTACTACTTGTCTAGACTCCTCTCCACTTCTCTTTATTTCTATATATTTGATCTTAATGTACCCATCAATTCACTCATCAATAATATCATCTATTTTCCTAAATCTAATATGGTATCAGAGCAGATTATGAGGGTGATCAAACTCAACCCATGATCCTACTATTTAGTTTCTAAAAGCTTCGTAGCATTTTTGGTCTTCTTCTTCTTTCCATCATCAAGAGCCTTGTCTCCTTAATTTTCTTCTTTGATTCCTTCAAACCAACCTCAGCTTCAGAATCAATTTTGTCCCCTTGTTTGTCTTCTTTAATTTCTTCCCATCATTCTCACTTCTCAGCTTTGGAATCAATACTCTGTTTCTTCGATTTCTTCTTAACTATCTCTTTCACGCCCAGTTATTTCCCAGCAAAACTATTCTTATCTCTTGGTTTTTAGTCTTCTGCTTAAGTCAAAGTACTTTCCATACTTCTTCTTCTTGATTTCTTTTTCTTGATCTGTTCCCACGGTTTCTTTATTTTTGAGCTTCATGCTCTTTTCCTTTTACAGTTCTTAAGCCATCAATGATGAGCTTCCTTAAGCCAACTGGATTTGTTGATCGGCTCGGGTAAGGGAAGCTCCTCTGGTTCCTCTTTCTGAGTTTTTTGACCTTTGAACGTGTCATTGGTCCATCTTAGACGGTTGGGATTTGGACCGGATCATTGTTTGGTATGATGTCCACATCATTCCCTCCCTGAGTAGGCTCAACCATCCTGATGTATCAGATCTGACCCTGAAAACCCAGAAACACCAGAAACAACCCAGCAAAATACCAATACCCAGAAGAATGCCAGCAACACAACACGCAGAGAAACCCAGATATAGATCAGATGAGAAAAAACCCGTAAATCTACTATCACTGATATCTGCTGAGTCTTTCTCTTCTAAATACAGAAACCTAGAAACCACCTTTGACCGCTCCAACCTAGAGCTATGATACCACTTGTTGTGATTTCATCCTCTGTATTGCCTCTGTTTTACTTGTTCATCGATTTATACTTAATACTATGTGTTGTTGTTTGTTACTTGTGCAGGAAGAAAGAAGAAAGAAGAAAGAGACACGGGATTTAATCCTGCTCACAAGGATTTCACTAGATGTGTAACCAGAGTACAAGAAACCAGAATAAGAGCTACAACAAGAGCATTCACCGAGATGAAGAAGAAGGCTATGGAGATAAGCTCTTCTCTCTCTCTACACTCTATCTCTCTATTCTGCTTGTTACTCTACACGCTCTAGAATTACTGTGCAGGTCCAGCTCACTCTTGAGCTCACGCAAATCTTCATGCGTAACCAACTTCCTTTGACCAAGGTTCATTGCACATAGACACAGCTTAAACGACACAGCTTCATCACTTGGGTCACCTGTGCTTTCTTCCGGTTGGGCCTGACCAATTCAATTTCGGCCCAGTACCAGCAACAGCCCAAGACTGAAATGTGGATCGCATCTCACAGTTGTTGTTGGTAATTTGGAATTGCAGGGAAAAGTAATGGTTGAGAAGAAGAAGTCGACGATCTTGTAATGTTGGCTTGAGCTTGAACACTTGAACTTGATGATGACCCCAAAAGTAGAGAGTTTGATCTTGTGTTGTTTGACCCTGATGATGACCCAAAGATAGAATCTTGAATGTTCGAACTTGTAATGCCGTTAACTTGAGCTTGTCTAATTGGGATTGCAGTTAATGGAATACTCCAAGACTCAGAAGTTATAGCAATGGTTCCGCCATTGACGTTCACTTGACTAGGGACGGAAGAGGGATTGGCTCTAGAATCAGAAGAAATTGTAGTAATGGTTCCGCCATTGGCGTTCACTTGAGATTGACCAGTGATCTCTATTGAGACTGGAACTGAAACATTGTTAGCCGCTGATGATGATGATGACCCAACGACCGGATCTTTGAATTTTTGAGCCGGACGACGACCAGCGCTTCTCTTCCGCTTCTTCACAAAACTAGCAAGAATCGATGAATCTGTTGGCTCTCGTATGCTAATCCCCGAGTTTCTTCCTCTCAACTTTGTGTTCTCTGGTATCGAAATCATCACCGATTTATCCCTCGACTCTCTTCCTCTTGTAATCACAGTCGATTTCACGTTATTTACCCAACTGCCATCATCGTCATCTCCATTGCGGTCGCTGCTGCTTTCACTAGCCTTGTAATCATATTCATTATCGCTCTTATCGTCGTCGGATTCTTCTGATGAATCCCCTCCAAACATTATACTTTGTTTCTTGATCGATTAAAAAACAAAAAGTTTATTTCTCTGGATTAAGGCGAAACCTTTCCACAAGATAGAAATACGAAATGGTGAAGCGACTTCTTTCTGGTTCAATGATTGGAGTACGCTAGGCTGCCTTTATGACAAGATCGGTCCGAGAGGTTTCATAGACTTTGGGATTTCTGTTCACGACACCGTCGCAACGGTTTTAAGAGGCCACAAGAAGCGTAGGCACCGTATCCCACTTCTAAACCAAATAGAGGATCTAATCGATCTTACCCGGGCCAACACAAGAAGGAATGAAGAGGATAGAAACCTTTGGCGATTCAAGGAAGGGGTTTACAAGCAGATTTTCTCAACAAAAGCAACTTGGAATCAAATTCGGGATTCTATACCAAACCAGCAATGGAGTCAAGGAGTCTGGTTTCCAAATGCTACTCCAAAATTCTTTTTCATGACTTGGCTAGCAATAAAAGATCGCTTATCCACAGGCGATCGCACTCGATGCTGGCAACAAACAACATCAGCGGCGTGCATCCTATGCAACAACCCATTGGAAACACGTAAGCATCTCTTCTTTGACTGCCCATACTCGGAAAATATCTGGGCCAACCTGGCTCGAGGTATTCTTCGGAATCATTTCACAAAGGATTGGAACTCCCTAGTTCTCTTACTCTCTAATCAAAGTCTCAACCGAATGACATTGTTTGTTACGAGATATCTGTTCCAAGCAGCTATCCACGCAATTTGGCGAGAACGAAACCAAAGGAGACATGGCGAAAAACCTTCAACCAGTACACGTTTAATCAAACTTCTGGACAAGACAATGAGGAACCGTCTACACACAATTCAAAGAAGCGGTGATAAACACTTTGCGGAGGGGTTGGTATTCTGGTTTGCTTCAAGACCTCCAATTTGATAAAGCTTACAAATATTTTGTAATTTCCTCTACCATCTCGCATCAAATTTACTTTCAAAACTCTGCGAAATGATGCATTTATTGTAAAAATGTTATTTTTTTGTGGTGAATAAATTTTACATTCTCTTCGGAAAAAAAAAAAAAAAAAAAAACTTAGTGAGGCAAGATTATACTGCACCGTATATATAGAGAACGGAGGAGTCTCCTTTAAAGAGTTTTTTTCAAAAGATAGATAAGTTTTATAACGAAACAGTCTGCCAAGAAATCCAAGAAACTAATTTAGATTTTTGTGTAATGAATTTTTTTTTTTAAAACTATCTGTATTAATTTTTCAGTGACCAATAAAGCTTGAATGTCAAACATTTATAGAATTCATTGATTCTACTACAGAAGCTTCAGTGCCGAAAAATATCTTCTATTTTTTTTTGTTAGTTCTGTAATTCTGTGCCAACAAATGGCACATAAGCAGAAATGAGGAAGATGATGAATAAGAAACGAGCAATACAATACAGAAATAAATTAAAGTATGGAATAGGTTTGTCAAGCAGGTCCCGTAGCTCAGTTGGTTAGAGCGTTGGTCTTATGAGCCGAAGGTCGCGGGTTCGAACCCCGCCGGGACCAACTGAGATTGTAACCTGTTGTTCCTTTTTTAATCCACCCTCATGTTTTAGCAACTTTAACAATTTCATCCCAAAGTAATCAATACTACCAGGGAAACCTCTAAAAATCTTAAACCATTCTTTTTTTTCCGAATCTTGACCTTTATTTTGATTAGCTTCCTCAATCTTGGCTTAAACTAATTAAATTTATCAGAAATAGCCCCACCTTTGTATTTGAAGAAAAGATCAAACACCACCTTCACCATTGGTTGAAATGTCAATCACCGAGATATGGGTTTATTCACCACAGAGAGAGCGAAGCTTCAACTTCCTCTCTATCTCTCTCCCTCCATTTACTTATAAATCACTCGACACTAACCTTCTTGTGCCTTAAAACAAAGAACACACATTATAATCCCATCTCTCTATCACATAATCTGGTTAAATCTTTAACCTACATTATCTTCTCCAGTAAAACCTTTTTTTGTTCTGAATCTCTCAAGCTTTATACTGATAATCTTTTGTTATGGGATCTGGATGGTTGCTCCGTTCTCTCATCTGTTTAAAAGGAACAAAACAGAACAAATCAAGTCGAGGCACCGTTAGTAAAAACTCTGTTTCATTCTCTCTTTTTTCTGTCTCGTCTACTCTGAACTTAAAAAGATGTGCTTTTAGGTACATTCTGAGACATCAAACCGTGTCAAACCGATTGAATCACGCTCTGCTTCCACTACTCTTACCGTAGAAATCGCTGTTATTCGCATTCAAAAGGCTTTTCGAGCACACAAGGTCTGTACTTTTCCACAATTTTGAAACTTAATTACCGCTCCAATTTTAGCGTTTCTTGCGAATCTTCAGGCTAGAAAAAGATTATACAGCTTAAAGAGCGCAAGGAGATTTAACTCATTGATCCAAGCCCATACAGTGAAGAACCAAACTTCGATTGCACTCAATGTGATGCATTCTTGGTGCGATATACAGAGTCAGATCAGCGCTCGACGTTTGTATATGGTTACACAAGGTAGACTCCAGCACAAAAGATTGGAGAATCGGTTGAAGCTGGAGATCAAGCTTCAGGAGCTAGAAGTTGAATGGTGTGGAGGGTCTGAAACAATGGAGGAGATTCTCGTGAGGATACAACAGAGAGAAGACGCTACAGTAAAGCGTGAACGAGCAATGGCTTATGCGTTCTCCCATCAGGTCAAAGAAAAACTGAGACTCAAATAAATTAATTGGTTTGTATTTCAGATACCTTGTAGCTCAAGTAACTTTCTGGTTTTGTTTTGCAGTGGAGAGCTAATGCTACACAGTACCTAGGTCAAGCTTCGTTTAACCTTGACAAAGAAAACTGGGGATGGAGTTGGAAAGAACGGTGGATAGCAGCTCGACCTTGGGAGATTAGGGCTCAATGCCAATTCACTAAACCGATCAAACCCGCTAGAGAACCGGAGAAATTATCACCCAATGTGATCACAAAGAAGACCTCTGCTAACCCGGGTTTGCCAAACACCAAGGAAGCTGCAAAATCCAAAAATCCTGGTTCCGGATGATTTTGATCAAGAAATCAACAACAACAACAACAAAAAAACCGGGTTTTTTTTACATCTAAGAATTGTCTTGTTTGGTTTCTCAATGGTTTGTTTCTATAAATTGGTGGTTATGTAAAACACACTCTTACGTATACAAGTTCGTTAACGGTAACGGAAAATCTTCATCACCCACCCGTTATGTCTTAGAAATTGGGTCTATTTGGGCCTAACTCTATTGGGCTTCAACATCATGAAAAACGACGGATGCCAAATTCTAGAAATCTCTCTCATTCAGGTCTTCTTGTTGCTTTTCGTCTCTCTCTCTCTGTCGCTAAACATTCAGATCGCTAGCTGGTCGCGCATCTAATTTGCTGCTGTATTTGTTCTTCTTCCCATAGTTGAGGTAATTTTAATCCTCTTTTTCGATTCTTGAAGATGATGATTGCTTAAATTCATCTTGTGTTTGCTGCTATTTTTTATGATTCGAGATTTCTGGATTAAAATGACCTAATTTTCTTGTTCACGTTATGATTGAGTTCTTTCAGTAAATCTCTTGGAAGATTTGATTGAAAACGACCTTCTTTCTTTTTCACCCAGAAAAACAAAAATTGAACCTTGGATCGATCTAATTCCAACTCCACCCTTTTTGTAAAAAAAAACCTAAACTTTCGTGAGTAGAGGCTTTTTCTTAATCGATCGATCTAAATTTTCTCTGATTCGTAGATCTCAAGAGTTTAACAAAAATGAACAAAAATCCACGGATCGACATCCCATCATCGTCTTCCGCAGATGGTGAGCTAAATGAAGACGACATCTTTGCAATTGATATATCTCACGCGCCTCGACATTCTCCGTCATCCTCTCCGGCGCAACATCCACCTGCTCGCCAGATTAAGAGGAGCAAAAGCAGTTTGAAGAACGTGGAAGCTTCTGGTATCCTCGCTGCTCTTCCCGAACCTTCTGGAAACAGTTACCTAAACCACGTCTTTCACCACAAGCCTGCGGCTGTTCTCTCCACTTCAGTCTCTTCCACAGTTTCTTCCTCGTCTTCTTCAGGCGGTGGTGCATCAGCCGCTTCTTCATCTTCGGCTCGAACCATCCCCACCGCTCCGAAACCGCCTCAAGAGAGGTTTCCATTTGCGGCTTCTTTTATAGGTGGAGGGAAGTATCCTCAATCAGCTCCTGTTCAAGTGCCGTTAGCATCTTCGGCGATGATGAATCGTCATAAGAAGGAGTTCAGGCTGACGGATGTGGTGGATGACGATGAGGAGGAAGAAGAAGAAGGCGAAATGCTTCCGCCACACGAGATTGTAGCTCGGTCTTTGGCTCAGTCTTCGTTGCTATCTTGCTCTGTGCTTGAAGGAGCAGGAAGAACACTTAAAGGGAGAGATCTCCGGCAGGTAAGGAATGCTGTTTTCAGAAGAACCGGTTTCATAGATTGATTTTTTTTTTTTTTTCACCAAAGACCATTCTTTAATTTGTTATCCAATTGAACCTGTTTTATGTGGCCACAGAAACGTTCCGATGTACTGTTGTTCATATATGTTGTTGTCTACATTAGACGATTTGTTACCTCATATCAAAGAGATTGATGTGATTGCACATGTTTTGGCATGTGTTTATAATTGCTTCATGCTTCACATGTTAATGAGAGAGAGAGAGAGAGGTTTAGAGTTGTTTTGAGGTTTGAGTTTCACATTTACGCATTTCTTAATGACGGCTTTGGAAAGTTCTTACATTGGTGGATACCCTAATCTAAATTGACTAATCTCTAAAAGTCGTCATAGTCTTCTCTCAGAAGAAAAATAATCGCCTTTTTCTGTATCTCAATGTGTTTCTTTTTGCAATCTTTGCTCCTTTTTTTTTTGCTCGGTGACGCCAACAATCTTTGCGATTAAAAGCTGTGACTTTTTTTTGGGTAGATCTTTTGAAAAAAGGCATTGAGATCTTACAAGAGAAAGAGAGAGGGGACCATTTTTAAAGTGACAGCTCTTTTACAATTTTGGTTCCATCTTCTTCAACATCCCTCTCAAACCCATTAGATATTTTGAGGTTTAGTGAGAAACGTTCTACTTGGTCATATAACAGATAGGTTGTACTATATTTCTAAATTCTAACTGTCTTATAGAAGAATGAGAAATATCCTAAAATAAGAAAAAGATAGGTTGTACACTAAATTTAAAATTATGAAAATAACACAAATAATTATGTAAAAATACATGTTTACCCAAAATAAATTCAAACATTTTGAGTTTATTATTTCTTGATTGAGGATACTTCCCTCCACCTATAAAAGAAGCCGCAAATGGAAACCTCTCTTGAGTCGTTTTAATATTAATTTTGAGCTATTATTGTTAATTTTAACTATTGATGTTAAATTTGAAACAAAAATTTCAAAATGTGTTATTTTCGATAATTACCTAGAAAGAAACTTATTGATGATATCATCAGTTGACGAAAGAAAAATGAAAAGAGGGAATAAATGGTAGATTGGATATGAGTTTTGAGTCATCAGACCTTAAAAAAAAAAAAAAAAAGATTCGGCCTTTCAATCTTTTGGATTTTGGTAGAACGTACTTTATGATATATCTCAACACCTTCTCATCTGGTGTGGTTGGTGATGTATTTATCACATCACATGAAAAGGTGTTTGCTTTTCTTTTAAAAAGGTAATTTTCTAATAATTCTTTGATAAATGAAGGTATGTAAAATAAACATCTGAAATCATGCATTTAACCACAAGTATGTTTATTTGACTAACTTGCAAATCCAATATTATTGTCTAAAGATGATATTCAGATTGGCTAGTTATGCTGAACTTCCTACATTTAGACAAACATGGGTGGCTCTCTATACCTATCTCATGTCCCCATTCTTCTTACTCATCAAAGAAGACAACGTCACATTCAAGTTTGGTGGATCTCCTCCTACCACTAATATAGGTGAGAGAGAACAATTAATGACATCAGACATGGAAAAAACAATCCTTTTTTTTACTCTTGTGAGGAAAGTTTCACTTGTAATTTAAGGGAACTGGCTAAATCCCCCTGAGGTTCCAGAAGAAGCAACAATTCAAAACTTACTGTTCATGGAAAATGACTATCTTTTTATTCATTGGGGCCAAAGGATTGAGTGAGATATAAGAATCAACCCAGGCTCATGTTGTTTAACGAACAACAAGGATCTATCTAGTTTGAACAGAGCATTTAACCTATCTAGGTTAAGGTTTTTTGTTTTTTGTTTTTTACAGTTTCTTAGCTGAGGAAAGCAGCAAAAACCCATATGAAAATAAAGAGTAAGTTCAAGACTTTATTAGAGCATTCATGGAGTTACACACAACAAGAGCAGGGAACTGCAATTTCTCAAAGTATCTGGGTATTGCAGTTACAAAGAAGAAGATGATGATACAAACACAACACAACAAGAAATCTACCATAACTGAGCTACAGAACATGGTCTAACTGGTGAAAAAGATTAAAATTACAATAGGCAAGGTCAAGATATTGGAAGAAAAAGAAGAAGAACCTGAAATTGTGGGCCACATTTGTTGTTCTTCCTCTTCTTCTCTTTCAGTCTTTCCTTGCGTTTTTATTTCAGGCCATTGAATACAAAGCGAGAACGCCTTCCTTGTTCCGAACAACCTAAGCCAAGCTTTCAACGTGAATGGAAGCTTGACAAGCCCTGAAAAAATGGTTTTTGAGTTCAATGAACAATAAGTGCAAAAGTACTCAAATTTGATGTAAAAAAGGACAAAATTTAGATAACCTGGAATTTAAAGAGGATTTGTTTTCGATTGTTATCAATGGCGAGAAATAGAGGAAGCGGAGGACGGCTTGTTGGTGAGACCGTCGTGCTGCTCCTCTTCTTGGCCCTGAAAACGTGCTGGTATGCGAAAACCGGAAGAGAATTCACCTGAGGCGAATCCGATTCCCGGGATTGCTGATTGGTGAACCGGCGGAGGAATATGGTGGTGGTGATGGTGGTTTAGATCGTCGGTGGAGATGGATTGATGATGGTGAGGATCAAACCAAGCACGGATCATGGGTGTGTAACTGGACTGAAGGGGACCCCTCTGAGAATAAAGCTGGCTTTGGCCGAGTACTGGCTGAAACGACGTCGCCGAAGGAGGAGGAGGAGGAGGGGTGAAGAGAAACCCTCCTCCTCCGTTTCCTGTATCGGTTGCTCCGCCGCTGTTCCAAGCCACCAGCCTCTGAATCCTTCCGAATTCCGATGACTGTTGCTCCCAACCACCCGTCGTTGTGTCAAACCCTAGCGGATTGCTCTGCCCGTAGAACATAACAGGCTCGGCGACGGAGGTGGAAGCGGAGTGGTGGTGGTTCTGCTGGTGGTGGTGGTGGAGAAGCGACGGTGGACCATCCGGGAACGATTGCAGCGAGAGACGGAGATCTTGGTTTTGGCTGTTGGTTCGAGAAAGCAAATCCGGCGGATGATTATGATGATGATGATGATAGTTGTGCATAAGCTGATTCGGAGGAGCTTCCGTCGAAGAGCCAACCACCGGAAAAAACGATTTTATAGTGTCAGCAATCGAATCTGAGTCCATTGACGGCGGAAGAAAACTCGACTCGTTATCGTTGTTACTCGGATGCTCCGCTCCGTCGAATCCAACGGCCCGTGGACCACCGAACTGAAGATGTTGATGTTGCTGTTGCGGCGGTGGCGGCGACGGAGAGATTTGGGTTTTGGCTGCGGTTCTTCTGGGTTTAGCGTTAGCGGCGGCGTTGCGGATTGCATCGGCGGGATTCCACGGAGGAAGCTCAGCGAGCTCGTCAATGGAAGTCTTAGCCTTTTTGATAAGCCAATCGACGGCTTTGCTGGGTCGGTCGAAGCCAAGCCTGTCTTGAACATCGTAAAACTGAATCGCCGTGTGAGCAGAGAGCCTCACGCGCCGGTCACGTGGCCCTTTGGCCGTGCAGACTTTGCTATGCCGATCTTTCCTTCCCGTCGACCGCACAATGTGACCTCCTTGCACCTCCACGATCTCGCCGCAGCCGCCGTTAGCCGCATCCGCCGCCTCCGACGTAGCACGGTGCCTCATTGAAGAAGGCGGCGGTGCTGGGGGGTGGAGGAAGTGGTGTGCTTCGTCGTCGTCTGCCATTGCTTGAGCATATTGACGAAGCTCAGCGTCTTCTTCGTCGAGGCGGCGGCGGCGGCGACGGCGGTCGTTAGACGGTGGGGAATCCAGAGTCACTCAAAATGGATGTAACTCACGCATAATTGCCTCTCACCTCAAAACCCTAACCCTAAAGACCAGAGCTAGCTAAAGCCTAAGAAGAAGAAGAAGAAAAGCAGGAGAAGAAGAAGAATCAGAAGAGGAAGATTTATCAAAATTGCAGCAGACTAACCCATATCTAAATCTCTCTTAAATGATCTCTCTCTTTCTCTCTTGGGTCTCTGTACTTGCAAGAAGGAGACCAAACAGATGAAGCAAGCAAGCGAGGCAGAAGAGGGGAGAGAGAAAGGGAGACAAATTGACCAATCAAGAAAAACCCAGAGAAAGCTTTTTCGATTTTATTTTCTCGGGAAAATTTAAAGAGATGGTAAAAGGAAAAGTAAATAAGAGAAGAAGAAGAAGAAAGAGGAGAGTGTTGTGGGTTTGATGATGACGCAACTGGTAAGATGACAGTGTTTTGCTCTCATTAAAGATCTCATCTCTTCCCACATTCAATTTCCCTTTTTTTCTTTTTTTCTTTTTTTCTTTACCTTTCTTTCTTTTTTGGGTAATTAAAGTTTAGTCGTCTCCCAAATTTATTCCTCTTGTTTTGACCCCAAAAAATCTCACTGTTTTACTAGTAAATAAATAATATTCACGTTTATAATCATTTCTATAAACGAATATATACCTAAATAAGATTTAAAAAATAGACATATCATCATCTCTTCATTTACAAATTCATACATATAATTGTAAACTATCGGATTTGAATATCAATTATAACATTAATAAACTATTGAACCCTATCCACTTATATTGAAAACACACATCATATCCATATATATATATATATATATAACAAAAATTTAAAAAGCAGAAACGCATAATATATCATGAGCACATCTTATTATATAAAGGAAGGATCAAAGTTAGTATGCGATCGTGTGACATGTGTCAAATTAATCGATCAGATTTTGATATGTATTTAATAAATTTTTAATTATATTTTGACAGGTGTTTAATAAATTTT